>JANVCC010010254.1:841444-865050 GCA_025345505.1 Todiramphus chloris collaris
ATTATCAGCTGGCATATAATACCTTCAACAATGCCTTGGAACACACCAATATTTGTCATATAAAAGAAAGCAGCAGGACAGTGGCAATTGCTGCATGATTTAAGAACAGTGAACGGATAACTGCAGGATATGGGCCCACTGCAACCAGGTCTGCCAAAGGTTTGCATGATACCAAAGGACTGGGCAATCACCAGTATAGACATAAAGGACTGGTTTTTTGTTTTGGTTTTTTTTTTCCTATACCACTGCATCCTGAGGATTCACCATGATTTGCTTTTTTTGTCCCATCCATAAACAACATCGTGCCTGCAGAACGATATCAATGAACAGTATTGCCTCGGGCAATGAAAAATTCAGCAATGCTCTGTCAACTCTATGTAGATAGTGCTATAAAGGTGACCAGAAAGCGGTTTGGGCCTACGGCGTTGCTGATACACTATATGGATGACATCTTGATAGCAGCACAGCAACAAGATACAGCAGAGCTAATTTTGTCTCATGTAAAAGATGAGCTGAGAAAGGCAAATTTAACAATAGCTGAGGCAAAGGTCCAACGTTCACCAGGGGTGAAATATTTAGGCACATACATTGGGCCTGAGGATGTGAAAGCACAGACTATAAAAATACACACTGAGGCTCGAACAGTTCATGACATTCAGCAAATAGTACGTATTATACAATGGATTAGGAATTTATCCGAATCACACAGGACATGATCCAACCACTGAATACATTACTACAGGGAAACAAGTACCCACAGGACACACTCACACTCACCCTAGACATACGACTCTGCCTTGAGGACATACTACAACTTATGGTTGATAGCCATGTAGCCAGCATTAATTTGAAATTAGATGTCCTAGCTCTTATGGGAAGCACCAAACAGGGTATGATTGGGTACGTGGGTCAAAAGGTAGCCTGGGAGGGATGTCAAAGATTTACAGCTTTGACATGGTTTATGACATCAGGAAAAAGGGCATTTGTCAGCTGGCCAACAATGCTGGCAGACATGATCACTAAGGCCCCTTTAGCTGCGCAGGCTACCTTGGGAAGAGAGCCTATTGTCCTTGTAATGCAGTGTACATCAAGTAGTTTTGAAAAGGCCTTAAACCTTTCATGAGCCCTGCAAATCACATTAGCAGATTATCCTGGACAGGTTCAATGTTTAGAACATATCAAATGGGTACAGTGTGTAAGTGATAAACCAAATGATGGCCCCACATATTTTACCGATGCATCTTCTCTAACATCAACAGCGGTGGTGGTATGGCAGGAGGACAGGGAGTGGAAGAAACGTGCATATACTGACAAAAGTAGATCACTGCAGTGGTTAGAAGCAAAAGCTGTAGAGATGGCATTACGACAGAACATAAAACTCATCGTGAATATAGTAACAGATTCTTATTATGTATATAAATTAATTTTATCAATGTCAACATCAGGAATACCATATTCTGAGATTGCAGTAATGTTAGATGCAGCGCTACAGAATCGAACACAGGCATGCGCAATTATGCACACGAACAGCCATATAGAATACCACAGTATCTATAAAGAAGGGAATGACAAGGCAGACTTAGCAGCAAAGGGTGTGTGGACTTTACAGCAAACCCGAATATTGCATGAAGAGTTGCGTATGGGAGCAAAGAGCTTAGCAAAACTGCAGGGATATCATTTTCACAAGCTCGAGAAATTGTAGCAATGTGTCCACACTGTCTAACTTCACCGTTATGGGAAATGGGAGTCAACCCACGGGGATTGGCTACGTCAGCGATTTGGCAGACAGACGTTACAGTCTATGAACCTTTTAAGCCAAATTCTAATCTGTTTGTAACTATTGATAACTATAGTGGTGTTTTAGTTGTTATAGCTAAAAGGAGAGCCTGTGAGACAGAGACAATAATGCATTGGCAGACAGCGTGGCAGGGAAAGCCCAATAGCATCAAAACAGACAACGGACCAAATTTTGTGGCCCAATCTGTAAAAGACTGGGCACATCATTGGAATATTATCATCACACACAGTATCCAATATAATTTGACAGGTCAGGCAATTATAGAGCGTGCTCACCGTACATTGAAAGAATCCTTAAATCGCATCATAGAAAAGAAATCACATGTCCCTTTAGATCAGCAGGATGTTGTCTTAATGAAGGCGCTATATCTCTGGAATCAATTTGATAGACATGGAACAGACTGTATGCCCATGAAAAAAACACTATAATCTTCCCACGACCGAGGTAAAGCCAAAGGTGTTAGTGTTTTCCAGGAACAGATATATGGTCACCTGGGTGGTCACTGGTTGTTCTTGGTCGAGGATACGCAGCTGTATCTCATACTGATGAACTAGAAGTATGGTGGCTACCTGCAAGATGCGTTCGCCCTGACATGCAGCGCCAGGGGCAGAACAGGCAACCTCCAAATACAGACCAGAATGCAGGCCCTCCTGATGACGACCAGAATGCCGACCGTCAACCGAATGATCCTTCTGGTGATGACCAGGACACTGACCGTCAGGTAGATGGTCTGTCTACAGGCAAAGACTGGGATGGTCCTTCCACAAGCAGAGACTGAACTTTAAGTTTCTTTGTTATGGAGTCAGAAAGTTAAAGCCCTTAAGGCTATTTTAGAATTAATAACTGATGTAAATTTCTATTTAAGATTACTACCTGATAGAATTGTGATGTAGAATTTGTTTGCTACATGTATTTCCTATGGCATCACTGGAGACTCCACCCACTTTAAAGCAGCATCTGATTTGGGCTCTGTCCAGTAACTGGCCATTGTCGGACCTACCCCTTGTCAGCATCCAATTTGGGCTCTGTCTGGTAACTGGCCATTACCGGACCGACCCCTTATCAGCATTCGGTTTAGGCTCTGTTTGGTAACCGGCCATTACCAAGCAGATCCCTTATGCTGCGTTTGTTCTCCTTTCTGCAAGGCTACCCATAGAAGATTACTAATGATCTCTTTTTCATCTTTAAACAAAAAGGGGGGAATTGTGGAACCAGAAGTTAGGCAGGTTCCTGCGAGATGTATCAACCTGACATTAACCACAATGATAACGCATGTCTTTAGATTCTTTTACAGGGAAAGGGAAGTATCTGGAGCCTTTTAGTACTGCTACTGGTTTTGGTGTCCTTTGTCAATGGTGATCGCTCGTACAACTGGACGCTGATGCAACCTCAAGAATCGCAAACACTCCAGTCTATAGTGACTCCAGGTGCTCCCTCCTTCAACGTCACGGTATGCCAGTTGATGGGCCCAACTGTACTGAATTGCTGGAAAGGTCCACATTGTGTCACTGACAATGCCAAATGGGACACTGGGAATTCCAATCACCCTGGATAACCACTTTGTTATCCACTCTTTCTGGTCCTCTTCTTATCTTGCTGCTACTTTTAACTTTTGGACCTTGCGTTCTTAACAGACTAGTGGCATTAATTAAGTTTCACTTAGACACAGTAGAGGCACAGTATGTCTTGTTAGCTCACATGACTGACTATCATCACCAATGCACTTAATATTGTATCTTCACTGTCATGGAGCGGGGGGAATTGTGGTAGTATAGGGATGTGGCGATGCGGAAGATCACGTGCTGTAACAGAAACGTAGAAACCAGGTAGGATACCACCCACGAAGGGCTGGGTCTGTTACTGGTATATAAGTGCCTGTAGACTTTAATAAAACACCATTTTGCCTTCCTCTCTATGAGAGTCTGAGTCTCACAGTGGACCCTCGGTGTCTCCCGGCATTTTGGCACTGAGGATAGGACATGTTAATCATAACACACAGGTATGTTCCTGAATGGCTGACAGTTCTATTAGGTGTTCCTGTACATCCATTTCATTCTGGACACCGAGTGCTAATCCAGACTTGGAAAGATGAACCCCTAAAGGAAAAGTGGAAAGGTTCATACATTGTTTTGTTAATCACCCATACAGAGGTCAAATTGGAAGGAATCAAACCATGGATCCATTACACTCTAGTGAAGGCTGCACCAGAAAAGGACAGCCAGAGCACCTCTCTGGAAGCAGATGCAAAGAAGATTCTGTGGCAGGTGGAACTCACTCAAGATCTGAAAATATTGTTCCAAAACCAGAGATGAATAAATTGTTTTTACTCTTTTCCATAGGACTAAGTTGGAACTGTACAAATATGCTACTCATCTACAAGTACAATAGAAGTGAAAGCATTTGGGAAAATTTATCTAAAAATATAATTACCACCATCATTTGTCTAGCAGGAGGAGTATCAGTAGAAGTGTTCACCACATGTGTAGTAGGAGTACTGACTCCCCTGAAGCTTTAAAAAAACTATACTATTCTTAGAGCTTTTAAAATTGACATCAATTATGGCCAAATATATAACTGGGGAAAGATTACTAAAGTAAGAGCTAAAGTAATGCTGAAAATCAAGGTAAAGGGAATGTTTCCCGCAGAAAGGTGTGTGAAATTTTTGAACTGTGCCTCACCCACAAAATGTGAAAATTTATCTTGCTTTGAACCCCCCTTAAAGTGTAATAAGATAGAATTAGTAAGTTATGCATGAGGACATACTAAGCTCCCCTTAGGATGGTTTTTCCTTTATGGGAAAATAGCTTACGTTCCCA
Organism: Todiramphus chloris collaris; assembly: GCA_025345505.1. Taxonomy (NCBI): domain Eukaryota; kingdom Metazoa; phylum Chordata; class Aves; order Coraciiformes; family Alcedinidae; genus Todiramphus; species Todiramphus chloris. Next base: position 846,059 of record JANVCC010010254.1, read on the forward strand.
TCAATATCACTGGAGGACCCTGTTCCATAGAAGTCTAATAGCCTTACTCCCAGATATAAAAAGATTTTCAAGTAGAGGAAAGCAAAAGACAAAAAAAACCAAATTCAAGCTCTACCACCAGATTGTGATTCACAAGTAACTCTCTGGAATCCAGGTGAAATAGCAGCTGCTGCATTTTTAGCTCCTGAGGTGGGAGTATCTATGAACTACCATACAACAAAATGAATTGTATGTTCCAGGCCCAGAGAGTGGTGGTGAACAGTGTTGCATCCAGTTAGTGTCCGGTGACCAGTGGTGTACCCCAGGGATCAGTACTGGGCCCAGTGCTATTCAACATCTTTATTGATGACCTGGATGTGGGAATTGAGTCTATCCTCAGTAAATTTGTGGATGACACCAAAGTGGGAGGGAGTGTCAATCTGACGGAGGGTAGGAAGACAATGCAGAGGGATCTGGACAGGCTGGGTCGATGGTCTGAGGCCAATGGTATGAAGTTCAACAGAACCAAGTGCAGGGTCCTGCACTTTGGCCACAATAACACCATGCAGAGCTACAGACTGGGGGAGGAGTGGCTGGAGAGCGGCCTGGTGGAGAGAGACTTGGGAGTGCTAGTTGACAACTGGTTGAACATGAGCCAGCAGTGTGCTCAGGTGTCCCAGAAGACCAATGACATCCTGGCTTGTATCAGGAATAGTGTGCCCAGCAGGACTAGGGATGTGATTCTCCCCGTGTACTCAGCACTGGTGAGGCCTCACCTCTCGTGCTGTGTACAGTTCTGGGCCCTTCACGTCAAGAAAGCTATTGAGGTGCTAGATTGGGTCCAGAGGAGAACAACAAGGCTGGTGAAGGGAGTAGAAGGAAAGTCTTATGAGGAGAGGCTGAGGGAGCTGGGGTTGTTTAGCCTGGAGAAGAGGAGACTCAGGGGGGACCTTGTCTCTCTCTACAACTACCTGAAGGGAGGTTGTAGTCAGGTGGAGGTTGGGCTCTTCTCCCAGGCAACTAGTGACAGAAGGAGAGGGCATGGCCTGAAGCTGCACCAGGGGAGGTTTCGGTTGGATATCAGGAAGCACTTCCGGACAGAGAGGTTCATCAGACATTGGAAAGGACTGCCCAGGGAGGTGGTGTAGTCACTGTCCCTGGATGTGTTTAAAGGCTATATGTGACACTTAGTGCCATGGTCTAACTGATGTGGTGGTGTTGGGTCATAGGCTGGACTTGATGATCTCAGAGGTCTTTTCCAGCCTCAGTAATTCTGTGATTCTGTGCATTAGTGAAAAACATAAATTATATCTCTCAGGCTTTAGCAGCCTTAAGTGAGGAGGTGGCACAATTTAGAGAAGCCACATTAGAAAACCAAGCGGCTATTGAGTACTCGCTCCTTCCAACCCTTAATGTTCTGTGATTCTGTGACATAATCACAGGTGTGAGGAATTCAAAGGGATAAGATGTTTTAATTTATTGGATAATTTGCAGGTGGTGGAAGAAAAGAGTGGACAGTTAAACATGTTTGGGAAATTGAAGAAAACACTGGGACTGATTTTTCATGGTTATACTCATGGCTGCTGGATTTTGGGTGGCTAAACCAGTTGTTTATAATGGGTATATTTTTGCTTGTCATAATGGTAGTATTTTGCTGTATGTTACAATACCTACGTGTGTGCTTAGAGTTTTGTAAAAACCTATGCCATAGACCTCAACCAATCATGGTGATGAGGAAGGATATCATGGAATATTTTTTTTATGCTGGCAGGTATGAAGGAAAGTGAGAACTATGTGACCTCCAAATAACATCTATAGTCTCAAAGGGAGAATTTGTTGATGAAAGGAAAGGGTTAAGAGTCACAAAAATTCCAGGTTTCAAACCAGGTGGGCAGGGACACCATCAGACACAGCTGAAACTAATCCTAAAGATAAGAGAATGGTAAATTTCTGCTTTCATATGTTAGAGTTAGGAGTGACAAATGACTAGACTTATTTCCCAAAAAGTGCACCAGCTTTGCGAATTATCACCTACAATCCTTTTCTGTGCAGAACTGGAATAAAACAAGTATCTCGAATCTGTCTGTTGATTCATTTTTGCACACCAGGTAAAGAACCCAGATTTGGGACAACAGCATCTCCTGCCAGTAAACATTTAGTTGTGAACATTTTTGGACTTCATTGAGAATTCCTTCCAAGGAAAGTCAATCACAGTGAAATTATGCAAGCATAACCATTAATGACTAAATCATAAGGCACAAAATAATATAAATCAAGAGTAAGAAACCTCTCCAGGGAATTCCATCATTGTTAATGAAGCAAGGAATCAATAGACCATTGTTTGAAAGTGATGCTTATTGCATGACTGTGATATATTTGCAATCAAACCAGGTGTATCTTGTATTATCAAAGTGTAATGAACTGTGACAAGTAAAAGGAACTTGGACCAATCAGAAAGAAGACCATTTTCATCACTAAGGAAACTATAGAACAAACAAGTTATAAGATAACTGCAAGAGGGCCTGATAGACAGCTTTAATCTATAAAAGGAAGAAGGGGCTTTGAGTTCATCCAGAGGACAAAAATGGGTGACCACCAGGGGGTCCTGAGAAACCCTCCAAAACCCCTCAAACTCTACTCCTATGTGTAATGATTATGTTGTAGTGGATCTGGCTGAGCTGCTTTTCCCCATCCAGCCCTCATGCTGCAGCACAGGGAGCTGGAGGGTGTTGATAACACAACCATGTTATGACTGCCAGTGCTCACACGGCACCAGAGGCTGGGGGGGCAAGATGGGGGAGAGGATACAGCTGACCTGATCTGACCAGTGGGATATTCCATACCATATGACATCAGCTCAACTATAAAGGGAGAGGGCAGGACTTTGTCCTCCAAGCGGCTGATATGTGTTCCTGGAGCCCTGATTCCTGGACTCAGCCGGACATCGCCTGTGGACAGGAAGTAGAGAATAACATTTTATCTATCATAACCCGTGGCTCTTTGCCTCTTATTCTCTCCCTGCGTGCCATGCTGTAGGGGGTCAGGGGGGAGTGATAGAAAGGCTTGTTGGGACCTGGTGCCGCGCCAGGGTAAAACCACCACAGTTCCTTTTTTTTTTTTTTGGTGCCCAATGTGGGGCATGAGCAGCTGCTTCCTTGATTGCTTGTTTGCTTTAGATATTAGTAGCAAACTCCTGTGCAGGCCACGGAGTTTGCTTGCGCTACTTATCTGATGTTTTGTTGACATGTTTACTGAAACAATGTCTATTTGCTTTGCTTCTGCATTGATAGCTTCAATGTGCTGGGGAAGCTTCTGTCTCAGTTGGATGAAGAGACTCGGGAGCACCCTGGCACAAATATTAACTATGTGCTTCACTCTGGCATCAGTGGCTTTGCTGTATTGGGGGGGCTACCTTGGGGAGAAAATGATTGAATCTATCTCTCCCTTTCTACCGGAAATTGATGTAGATGATTTATTCGTGCATGCTCCCAAGGTCCTCATCCACCCTAATGTGAGCTTCTGGATACTACTAATCAATATCGTTGGCCTAATCCGGGTTGTGTGTAGTCTGGTCCCAGTTTGGCCTGAGAGGAGACAAGTTTCAGGTGGGGTGGCACCGAAATGTGCCCTGAGACGGCCTGTCCCTGGGTGGCAAGGGGTCTGGCAGGATTTGGGCAGGTTCCTAGGATGGTTGTCACCTCCTGTAGCCTGAGACTTTACCCCCGAACAGGCAAGCAACCCTGTCAAGCTGATACAACATCTAATAGAAGGGTGCCTTGTCTACCCCAATGAAAACCAGCAGCTCTTAGTGATGTACTGGGGCCTAGCCTGTGTCTATCGTGCCACAGTTGAGTACTCTCAGAAGACTGTGGTCCAGGCAGGGACCCAAACTACATCCGAAGAAACCCGAGCTGAGATAGGGACTGAAACAACTACAACTGCCAAAGTTGCCCCAATAGTGAAAAAGCAGCAGTGGACAAGGAGAACAACAGGCCCCTACCCTCGGTTAGTGAGGGATGTGGAAGAGGAGGAAGCACACAATAAACAAGCTGGACCCTCAACAGGAAGACAGGAGGAGGGGGTGACAGAAATGAAGCAGGAGGCAGAAAGCACCCAGTCCCTGACTTCATCAGAATTTCGAGACCTGAGGAAGGATTACAGCCGCCAGATAGGGAAACGGATTGTTACCTGGCTGCTTCGATGCTGGGATACTGGGGCTGACAAGCAACAGCTGGAAAGTAAGGAATCCCAACAGATGGGCTCCCTTGCTAGGAATCGTGGCATTGAAAAAAGGAATTGGAAAAGAGGCAGCAATTTGCAGTCTCTGGAGACGGCTCCTTTCAAGTGTCAAAGCAAGATCTCCATTCAAGGAAGACTTAATGCATGCCACCTCCTCAGGAAAATGGTCCACTGCTGATGAAGGTATCCAGTACCTGAGGGAACTAGCAGTACTGGAAGTCATCTATGGGGATTTAGATAATGATGAGCATCCTAAAGATCCAGAATATGTTCAGTGTACAAGGGCCATGTGGAGGAAAGTGATTAAGAATGCGCTGGCATCATATTCTGCCAGCAAAGTACTATCCACAAATGGATAATCCAACTGTGGAAACTGTTTCTTTCTGGCTTCAGAACTTTGAAGAGAGTCTTGGCACCTCCACGTCCCTAAGGGCTAGCACCTTGGATATCAGGAGTCCCCCAAGGAATCAGTCAGAGGGAAAGGGAGCCTAAGGCGTATGCCACGTGGTGCACTCTGGTTCTTCCTCTGTGACCAGGTGGAGGATATGAGGAAGTGGGATGGTGAACCAACCTTTAAGCTGGAAGCATGTGTACAGGAATAGAGAGGGAAGACAGCCGTTAAAAAGGGGCCATCCAAGAAGACCATTAATGTAGTGAGTGTCGAAACACAAGAAGGGAATCGACGATCTCGCAGATCTCACCAAGCCTTACGAGGGGACTTCCGGTTTGACACAGCAAGTGTGAGACAGTGAATATTCAGTCCAGGAGCAGGAATAGAGGAGGCCTGCCGCTAACCAGGTGGAGGAAAGGGACAATCATATTTACTGGACTGTGTGGATCCGATGGCCTAGCAAGTCAGATCCACAGAGGTACAAGGCCTTGGTTGATACAGGTGCGCAGTGCATTTTATTACCATCCAAATACAGAGGAGCTGAGCCCATAAGTATTTCTGGGTGACAGGGGGATCCCAGCAGCTGACAGTATTGGAAGCTGAAGTGAGCCTCACTGGTAGGGAGTGGTATAAACACCCCATTGTGACTGGCCCAGAGGCCCCGTGCATCCTTGGCATAGATTATCTCAGGAGAGGCTATTTCAAGGATCCAAAAGGATACCGGTGGGCTTTTGGTGTTGCTGCCTTGGAGGTGGAGGGAAGTGAACAGTTGTCCACCTTGCCCGGTCTCTCAGAGAACCCTTCTATAGTGGGGCTAATGAAGGTTGCAGAGCAGCTGGTGCCAATGGCTATGACAATGGTGCATCGGCGGCAATATCGCACCAACAGAGATTCCCTGATCCCTCTCCAGGAGTTGATTCATCAGCTGGAGAGCCAGGGAGTGATCAACAAAATTCATTCACCCTTCAACAGCCCCATATGGCCTGTGCAAAAGTCAAATGGAGATGGTGATTGACAGTGGACAATCGTGATCTGAATCAAGTTACACCGATACTGAGTGCTGCTGTGCCAGACAAGCTGGAACTACAGTATGAACTGGAGTCAAAGGCAGCCAAGTGGGACACCACAATTGACATCACTGATGCATTTTTCTCCATTCCCATAGCACCAGAGTGCAGGCCACAGTTTGCCTTCACCTGGAGGGGAGTCCAGTACACCTAGAATCGATTGCCCCAGGGGTGAAAACACAGCCCCACCATCTGCCAGAGACTGATCCATACTGCACTGGAGGAAGGTGGGGTTCCAGAGTACCTCCAGTACATTGATGACATCATCATATGGGGCAACACAGCAGGAGAAGTTTTCGAGAAAGGGAAGAAAATAATTGAAATCCTCCTGGAGGTCAATTTTGCTATAAAGCGAAGCAAGGTGAAGGGGCCTGTGCAGGAAATCCGGTTCCTTGGAATAAAATGGCAGGATGGGCGTCGACACATCCCGATGGACGTGATCAATAAGATAACAGCAATGTCTCCACCAACCAACAAAAAGGAGACACAGGCTTTCCTGGGTGCTGTGGGTTTCTGGAGAATGCATATTCCAGATTACAGTCTCATTGTGAGCCCGCTCTACCATGTGACCCGGAAGAAGAATGACTTTAACTGGGGCCCTGAACAGCAACAGGCCTTTGAACAAATTAAACAGGAGATTGTGCATGCAGTAGACCTTGGGCCAGTCAGGACAGGAGCAAATATCAAAAACATACTCTACAGCACAGCCAGGAAGAATGGTCCTACCTGGAGCCTCTGGCACAGGGCACTTGGGAAGACACGAAGCCGACCTCTGGGATTTTGGAGTCGAGGATATAGGGGATCTGAGGCCAACTATACTCCAACGGAAAAGGAGATACTGGCGGCATATGAAGGAGTTCGAGCTGCCTCAGAAGTGATCGGAACAGAAGCACAGCTCCTCCTGGCAACCCGACTGCCAGTGCTGGGATGGATGTTCAAAGGGAGAGTCTCATCTACACACCATGCAACTGATTCCACATGGAGCAAGTGGATTGCATTGATAATGCAACGGGCTCGAATAGGGAACCCGGGTCTCCCAGGGATCCTGGAAGTGATCACAAACTGGCCAGAAGGCAAGGATTTTGGGATGTCACCAGACGTAGAGGTGAAACGTGCTGAGAAGCCCCACCATACAACACATTATCAGATAATGAGAAGCAATAAGCCCTGTTCACTGATGGGTCTTGTCATATTGTGGGAAAACATCGCCGGTAGAAGGCTGCTTTGTGGACTACCCTACGACAAGTCATTGGAGTTGCTGAAGGACATGGTGAATCCAGTCAGTTTGCAGAAGTGAAAGCCATCCAACTAGCCCTAGATATTACCGAACAAGAATAGTGGCCATTGCTCTATCTCTACACTGACTCCTGGATGGTGGCAAATGCCATGTGGGAGTGGTTGCAGCAGTGGAAACGGAGCAACTGGCAGCGCAAAGGCAAATCCATCTGGTCTGCTGGGCTGTGGCAAGACATTGCTGCTCGGATAGAGAACCTGGTGGTGAAGGTGCGCCACGTGGATGCCCATGTGCCCAGAAACCGGGCCACTGAAGAACATCAGAACAACCAGCGGGCAGACCAGGCTGCCAAGGTGGCAGTGGCTCAGGTGCATCTGGATTGGTAGCGGAAGGGTGAATTATTTATAGCGCGATGGGCCCATGACGCCTCGGGTCATCAAGGAAGAGATGCAAACTATAGATGGGCTCGAGATCGAGGGGTGGACCTGACCATGCAGGCTACCACAGAGGTCATCCACAAATGTGAAACATGTGCTGCAATCAAACAAGCCAAGAGGTTAAAGCCCCAGTGGTATGGAGGACGTTGGCTAAAATATAAATATGGAGAGGCCTGGCAGGTTGACTACATCACTCTCCCACAAACCTGCCAAGGTAAGCACCACGTAATTACAATGGTGGAAGCAACCACTGGGTGGCTGGAAACGTACCCACTGCCTCATGCCACTGCCCGGAATGCCATCCTGGGTCTTGAAAAGCAGATTTTGTGGCGGCATGGTACTCCAGAAAGAATTGAGTCAGACAATGAAACTCATTTCTGAAATAGCCTCATAGATGCCTGGGCCAAGGAGCATGGCATCAAGTGGGTGTATCATATCCCTTATCATGCACAAGCCTCTGGTAAAATTGAAAGGTACAATGGGCTGTTAAAAAACCACATTAAAAGCATTAGGGGGTGGGACCTTTAAACAATGGGACAAACATCTAGCAAAGTCCATCTGGTTAGTTCATGTTGAGGAATGGCTCAAGGAGCAGGGTGGACATGAATATGTGGCTGCAAGCATGAACAAGCCAGCAGGTGGGCAATGAACCGTCCTTGAGCAAGTGATAAGAGGAAGACAAAGTAATAAAACAATCAACTAACAGGCCTCTTTCCCAGGGCGTGCTGACCGAAAACAGGAGACTTGGGGGGTGCAGAAAGGGGAAGGCTGCACCTGCAGGGACGAGCGGGCAGAACCACCGCTTCCCTGCACTGGGGGGGGGAGTGGGCCAGGGTGCTTAAGCGTGCTTGCTGTATGTAGACCAATCATAATATGTATTAGAGTGTGTGAACTGTATGTAGCCAATCAGTAATAAGCAAGAAACATATAAGCGAAGCATAGACTGTAATAAAATTGAACATGATTGTAACTCATATTGAGTCCTGATCATTGTTCCCAGGCCTTTTCCGAACAAGTTAACACCAGAGGATTTGTTAGCCATCCTGGCCCTGCCCAAACAAAACCCCTGCCTGTTGTGGTCCCTGTAGTGCATACTGGGAGGTGATTGCGGAAGGCAGTGTGGATAGCTCGACCCTTGAGAAAAGGCAAACCCATTCGTGGGATTGTCTTTGCTCAAGGACCTGGATATACCTGGTGGGTAATGCGGGAGGATGGTGAGACCCGATGTGTACCTCAAGGAGATTTGACCTTGCCAGAAAGATAATCTGGAATGTGAGTTGTATGTTGCAGGAAGTGATGCTGTAGGAAGGACGTGGAATAACAGAAAGTGAATTTGGTGAAGGACCTGATGAGTACGGCGAGGACCAAGATCTAGCCGGTGTTGGTGCCCAACAATCAGGCATACTGCTTCTGTCCAGAACATCCACCTTGACAGATGAGACCCAAGTCATCGAGTGAAGGAAGCTCATTGAACGAGGGACTATCTGTTAAAGGACTGGGGATAGTAGTTGATGACAATATATTGGTTGGGTTTAGAGATGGTTTAAATATGTATTACGTGGGGCCTGAGCATGATGCAAATGGTATGGAATAAGGGGTGGACATTGTAGTGGGTCTGGCTGAGCTGCTTTTCCCCATCCAGCCCTCATGCTGCAGCACTGGGAGCTGGAGGGTGTTGACAACACACCCGTGTTATGACTGCCAGTGCTCACATGGCACCAGAGGCTGGGGGGGCAAGATCGGGGAGGGGATACAGCTGACCTGAGCTGACCAGTGGGATATTCCGTACCATATGATGTCAGCTCAACTATAAAGGGAGAGGGCAGGAGGAGGATGGGGGGGCATTCTGCTTTGTCCTCCAAGTGGCTGCTTCGTGTTCCTAGAGTCCTGCTTCCTGGACTTGGACCGACATTGCCTGCGGACAGGAAGTGGAGAATAACATCTTATCTATCATAACCCACACCCGTTTGCTTTGCGCCTTATTCTCTCCCTGCGTGCCATGCTGAAGGGGGTCGGGGGGAGTGATAGAAGGGCTTGGTGGGCACGTGTTGCCGTGTCAGGGTCAACCCACCACAATGTAAATATGATAATTAGTTTGAGGAAATAAAATGAATTTGTATAACCATTCTAGGACATTTAATACACATGTATGTAATAGAGTAATATAAACTTCAGCCGGTGTGATATACAGTATGCACATTAGGTGGAGAGAACCCCTGTGAATCCAGTGCTGCAATAAAGAAATTCCTGCTTCTTAACGCTATCTCAGATTGATAATTGGGTTTAGATGTTTCTTTCTGATTTTGGTAACAGCTGTATAGATGGAGACTTGAGTAGCAGCAGCCTGAAAAATATTGTTTCCTGAAAGTATCTACTCTGCAAGATCTTTTTAGGAATCATGAAAACTACAAGGTTTAGAGGTCTTTTGCTCATGGCCCCTCTACAGATTTCTTTTCCTAGAAAAGGCAACACCTAACCTTCTCTATCCCGTAAATTCCAGTTTCTGATTTATCATCAGGAAATATGAATTAGGAATACGAAGAGCAATGAAGACCCAGCAGGCTGCAACCCTGGGGAGGTGCTCAGATGATCCTCTTGTGCTGACAGCTGTGCTTTCATGGGTCCTCATTGTGGTTAGAGGAGACAGGCCAGGGTAAAGCAGCATGCAGGGACCCATGGCCAGTAATTGCAGTAGCTCATGCTGCTTCTGGAGTTGAGGGTCCTTCAGCCAGGGGTTTCTCCTCTCATACGAAGAGAAGGGAGAAGGAGGAGAGCTGGGATGAGACACCAGCACCATCTGCCTTTCCCTTTGTCTGTACACGTGTTTTTCTGCCTTGCTTTCATCAGGTTTTTTCACTTAAGCCAGCTGTGGAGGTTTCCTAACATGAATGCATTTAGCCTGAGTAATGGCACTTCCTTTTCATAAGTCTCTGGGGCTTTCTTTTGGGAAGCTGGAGTTATTAATAACACATCTGGCTTTCCCAGGTTTTGCAGTGGTTGCATCAGTTTGCAAGTGATTGGGCTTGTCACCATTTGTAAATGTCAAGCAGGGAGGCCATGTGTTAGAGTTCAGGGCCAGGCAGATGTACTTTGCCTCCCTCCGTCTTGTAAACTCTCCAGGCTTCCTTCATCTCCCCATCCGGGTTTCCAGCCACAGATGTTCTTGAGACCTGACAAAGAGGTGACAGCCCTGCTGCAGGGCGGATGGATACACAGCAGAGTGGAGAGGAGATTTGCAGGGACATTTTTGCAGCAGGACAGAATGGAAATAGGTGACTAGGCATGCTGCCATGGCTTTGCTTTGGCAAAACAGGTGGTACTCCATACAGTAGCACCCCTTTACACTAGCCCTGCTTCCTATGCTGGGTGTTTTCCAACAGCATTCTGCTTTTGTAGTGCTAGGAGTACAGCTCCTATCTATCTAAAAAGTAATGCACCATGTGTTGCAGTGCTGATGTTTAACTACATGTGAAACACCTGCTGTGAGTGCCTGCTCCATGAGAAGGAAACTTTCAAGCTAAAATCCCTAGCACCCAAGAAATGAGCCTTTGCTGGGTGAAACTTCATCTGCAAAAGGATCATCCCAAGCACATGGATCCTGGCTTGGATCCACATCTGGAAGCCATTCTTCAAACTGACAATCTGGGACAGGTATTTTCCTGTCTCAGGGAACTCTTTTGGCTTTCCGAGCTCTTCACAGAGGAAAGGAACTGCCATAGCAGATTGCACCTTGGATCTGGAGCAGATTATGGGGATCACAGTCTGTATCACAGCTTTATACACCTTTGGAGATTAAGGTCTCAATACTTAAGCCAGGTGTGTTAGTCTTAAATACAAGAGCAGAGCCATTTCTTCGGGTAGACAGCACAGGATTTAAACTATGCATGTATTTAAGCACCTGGCATATGAGCCTTTCTCTCCAGTGCACTTCTCATAGATGTCATAGAATCGTCTGGTTGGAAGAGACCTTTAAGATCATCGAGTCCAACCGTTCACCCTGCACTGCGAGGGTCCCTAAACCATGTCCCTCAGCACCACATCCACACGGTTTTTAAACACTTCCAGGGATGGGGACTCCACCACCTCCCTGGGCAGCCCATTCCAATGCTTAACTACCCTCTCTGTAAAGAAATTTTTCCTGATATCTAACCTAAATTTCCCTTGGCGCAACTTGAATCCATTCCCCCTCGTCCTGTCATTTTTAATTTGGGAGAAGAGGTTGACCCCCACCTCCCTACAACCTCCCTTCAGGTAGTTGTAGAGAACAATAAGGTCCCCCCTGAGCCTCCTCTTCTCCAAACTAAACAATCCCAGCTCCCTCAGCCTCTCCTCATAGGAGAAATTCTCCAGACCCTTCACCAGCTTCTCCCGTCTCTGAACTGGCTCCAATACCTCAACATCCTTCTTGTAGCGAGGGGCCCAAAACTGGACACAGTATTCAAGGTGTGGCCTCACCAGTGCCGAGTACAGGGGTACAATCACCTCCCTGCTCCTGCTGGCCACACTGTTCTTGATACATGCCAGGATGCTGTTGGCCTTCTTGGGTGCTTGGGCACACTGCCGGCTCATATTCAGTCGGCTGTCTACCAGCACCCCCAAGTCCTTCTCCGCTGTGCATCTTTCCAGCCACTTCTTCCCAAGCCTGTAACACTGCAGGGGGTTGTTGTGACCCGAGTGCAGGACCCTGCACTTGGTCTTTTTGAACCTCATACAGTTGGCTTCAGCCCATTGCTCCAGCCTGGCCATATCCCTCTGCAGAGCCTCCTGACCCTCGGGCAGATCAACACACCCACCCAATTTAGTGTCATCTGTGAACTTGCTAAGGATGCACTCCATCCCCTCATCCAGGTCATTGACAAAGATATTGAAGAGAACTGGTCCCAACACTGAGCCTTGGGGAACACCACTAGTGACCGGCCACCAACTGGATTTAGCTCCATTCACCACCACTTGCTGGGCCCGGCCATCCAACCAGTTTTGGATCCAGCGAAGCGCACATCCATCCAAGCCATAGGCAGCCAGTTTCTGCAGGAAGTGCTATGGGAAACAGTATCAAGGGCATTGCTAAAATCAAGGTAGACAACATCCACAGCTCTTCCCTCATCCACTAGACGGGTCATTTTATCATAGAATGAGATCAGGTTTGTCAGACAAGACCTGCCCTTCATAAATCCATGTTGACTGGGCCTCATCATCTGGCTGTCCTGTATATGTCCCATGATAACACTCAGAATGATCTGCTCCATGAGTTTACCTGGCACTGAGGTCAGACTGACAGGCCTGTAGTTCCCTGGGTCTTCCCTCTTACCTTTCTTGTATATTGGCATCACGTTTGACAACTTCCAGTCAGCTGGTACCTCCCCAGTCAGTCAGGACTGTTTGTAAACAATAGAAAGTGGCTTGGCGAGCACCTCCGCCACCTCCTTCAGCACTCTTGGATGAATTTCATCTGGCCCCATAGACTTCTGTACATTTAAGCTGTGCAGCAGTTCACGTATTGTCTCCCCTCCAGTTTACCATTTTGGGTAAGGCCCCCCGCTTCTACAGGTTAATCTTTCAGTGGGATCCTCAACTCAGAGACCCTTTATTGATACTTGAATGGGTCTTTACAAACAATCAGCCTACAAAAACAATAACCACTCTTCAGGAAATGATGGCACATCTAATAAAAAAAGCCAGAACCCGCCTCCGCTCTCTTGTAGGGTGTGAATTCACATGCATATACTTGCCATTGACCACTAGGGATCTAGAGCATTTGCTCCAGACCAATGAGAGTCTCCAGTTCACCCTGGATAGCTACCCAGGCCAAATTTACATCCATGTGCCAAAACATAGACTTTTTTATCACGATTCGGCCTTTAATTTAGTCCCCAAATTAATCCAAAGTAGAACACCCCTCAAAGCTCTAATCATTTTTACTGATGGCTCAGGGTCATCCCACAAGTCAGTAATGACTTGGAGGGACCCCAGGACTCAGAAGTGGGAATCTGATGTCCAAGTAGTGGAAGGATCACCACAAATTGCCGAGCTAGCAGTTGTCATCACAGCCTTTGAGAAATTCAAAGACGAACCCTTTAATCTGGTCACAGATTCAGCTTATGTTGCTGGCATAGCTATGAGGGCTGAACACTCCTTTCTGAAGGAGGTCTCCAATCCAAACTTACATCAATTGATTTCTACTTTAATTCATTTGATCTCCCACAGAAAGCAACCTTACCATATTATGCATGTAAGGTCACACACTGACCTCCCAGGTGCTATTGTGGAAGGGAACAGGAGGGCAGATGCACTAGCCATGTCAGCACAGACTGCTAACATCCCTGACATCTTCGCCCAGGCGAAGTTATCACATGCCTTTTATCATCAAAATGTACCTGCCCTCACCAGGATGTTCAAGCTCTCAAAAGACCAAGTGAGAGCAATCGTAGCAACATGTCCGAATTGACAAATTTACCAGATACCATCTATGGGTTAACCCCCGAGGCCTGAACAGCTGCCAATTATGGCAGACTGACATGACCCACTTCCCATCCTTTGGGAAATCTAAGTATGTGCACGTGTTGATTGACACGTTTTCTGGGGCAGTGTTTGCATCAGCCCATGCAGGAGAGAAGGCCACCCATGCTATCAAGCATTTTCTCCTTGCATTTGCCACCCTGGGAGTCCCTGAACAAATAAAAACAGATAATGGGCCCGCCTATACCTCCCGAAAATTAAAAGATTTCTTCAACCAGTGGGGGGTAAAACACATGAAGGGCATACCCACTAATCCCACAGGACAATCCATCGTAGAACGGATCCATCAGACCATCAAAAAGGTCCTCAACCAGCAGTGGAGAGAAACAGAGATTATGTCTCCTGTTGAAAGACTCTGTAAGGCTCTCTACATTATTAATTTCCTAAATTGTACATCATCAGAGACTGACCCCCCCATACTCCGGCACTTCTCAAACTTGACCCAAGCTAAGCTCACTGAAAAGCTGCCGGTGCTAGTCAAAGACCCAGAAACACATCAGATTTCTGGACCTTTCCAGTTGATTACCTGGGGGAGGGGGTATGCCTGTGTTTCACTACCATCTGGCCCCAAATGGTTCCCAGGAAAAAACATCAAACCATACTTAGGCCCTGTAACCATTGCCTTTACAAATAATAACCAAAATATCCCAGAGTCTGACACATCAGGTCCCGACGACCAGAGAAGCTCAGCCTGGAGACGGAGGAAGCGTCGACTGCCAAGAAGAATCCACCGCCCCATCACCAGGTTGCAGACAAAGCAAGAAAGACTCTACTTAAAACGCAAACTACAGGCCAGACACATGACTGGCCAACGATGCTATAAATAACAAGTTATTCCCCAGTTATCCCTAAAACCCCATTTACCTATATACCTACCCTCTCCCCCCTAGCCCTCACTTACCTCCAACTAGAATATCCCAAACCCTCTACACCCCCAACAACAGCATTCATTTTAAACAAAAAAGGGGAAAATGGAAAGAGAGGAGGGAGGAAAAGTGAAGGCAACCCTTCCCCTTTGCCTCAAAGTTAACAAATTTTCATTTATATCCCCTATCATAAGCCCCATCCCTGTCAAAAGATGAGACCCATCTACCTTGGTGCTGCCCTCACTGCTACCTGGACGCTCCTCACAGTGCCACAGGTCCTTGGCTGGGTTGTCCCACAGCCCAGTCATAATATCTGGGTGACCCTAGCAAGGACATTAAAACAAGATAACTTGTGCCTCTCCATGGGCAACCTAGACAACCTGTTGTCGACATGCCTGGTAGGGATTCCTCTAGCAGCCCATGAATACCCATATACAGGTAAGAAACTCAATCCGGTAGACATTTGGGATGAGTGGACCAAGATTCTTCTGCAAGCACCAAAGGAACCCCAGGAACTGGACTTATTGGGGTCCTCAAAAGCTCACAACTGTATGCAATATTATTATAAACTATCTGGCCAACATATAAGCCATCTTGACCTTATTAGCTCTACCCATGAAAAAAATGTATCACCAACTAACAAAGTTTACAATCCTCCAAACTGGTGCAATTACACCAGCCATATGATTTCTTCATCCTTGCTCCATCACAAAGTGTTGCCCCGGGGAGCGTTTCTCATCTGTGAAGACAGGGCATGGGCCGGGATCCCCTCATGCCTTCAAGGGGGCCCTTGTAGCCTTGGCCAGCTTACCACCCTCACCCCAAATATTACGATACTCCAAAGTTTAAAGAATAATTCGACACACAAATTCGTACGCCAAAAATGATCGTACGTGGAATATAATGAAAATTGTGATTCTCAAGTTACTAATTGGAGTAAAGGAAAGAGAGTAGCGGTCTCCCTGCTTCTACCTTGGGTAGTGTGGTGGGTTGACCCCAGCACGGCACCAGGTGCCCACCAAACCCTTCTATCACTCCCCCCGACCCCCTTCAGCACGGCACGCAGTGAGAGAATAAGGCGCAAAGCAAAGGGGTGTGGGTTATGATAGATAAGACGTTATTTTCTACCTCCCGTCCACAGGAGATGTCGGGACAAGTCCAGGAAGCAGGGCTCCAGGAACACGTAGCAGCCGCTTGGAGGACAAAGCAGAATGCCCCCCGCTCCTCCTCCTGCCCTCTCCCTTTATAGTTGAGCTGACATCATATGGTATGGAATATCCCACTGGTCAGCTCAGGTCAGCTGTATCCCCTCCCCGATCTTGCCCCCCCAGCCTCTGGTGCCGTGTGAGCACTGGCAGTCATAACACGGGTGTGTTATCAACACCCTCCAGCTCCCAGTGCTGCAGCATGAGGGCTGGATGGGGAAAAGCAGCTCAGCCAGACCCACTACAATCTCCACCCCTTATTCCATACCATTTGCATCATGCTCAAGCCCCACATAATACATACTTAAGCCATCTCTAAACCAACCAATACATTATCATCAACTACTATCCCCAGTCCTTTAACAGATAGTCCCTCATTCCATGAGATTCCTTCACTCGATGACTTGGGTCTCATCTGTCAAGGTGGATGTTCTGGACAGAAGCAGTATGCCTGATTGTTGGGCACCAACACCAGCTAGATCTTGGTCCTTCCTGTACTCATCTGGTCCTTCACCAAATTCACTTTATTTTATTCCATCTCCTTCCTACAGCATCATTTCCTGCAACATACAACTCACATTCCAGATTATCTTTCTGACAAGGTCAAATCTCCTTGAGGTACACATTGGGTCTCACCATCCTCCCGCATTACCCACCAGGTATATCCAGGTCCATGAGCAAAGACAATCCCACGAGGGGGTTTGCCTTTTCCCAAGGGTCGAGCAATCCACACTGCCTTCCCCAACCACCTCCCAATGTGCACTACAGAGACCTTATCTCCTCCCACAACAGGCAGGGGTTTTGTTTGGGCAGGGCCAGGACGGCTAACAGATCCTCTGGTGTTAACTAACCAAGTGCCCTTTGCTAGATGTTTGTCCCATTGTTTAAAGGTCCCACCCCCTAATGCTTTTAATGTGGTTTTTAACAGCCCATTGTACCTTTCAATCTTCCCGGAGGCTTGTGCATGATAAGGGATGTGATATACCCACTCGATGCCATGCTCCTTGGCCCAGGCGTTCACGAGACTATTTCGGAAAATAAGTTCCATTATCTTATTCAATTCTTTCCGGAGTACCATTCCGCCACAAAATCTGCTTTTCAAGGCCCAGGATGGTTGTGTTATCAATGCAATCTACTTGCTCCATGTGGCATCAGTTGCATGGTGTGTAGCTGAGACTCTCCCTTTGAACATCCATCCCAGCACTGGCAGTCGGGGTGCCAGGAGGAGCTGTGCTTCTGTTCCAATCACTTCTGAGGCAGCTCGAACTCCTTCATATGCCGCCAGTATCTCCTTTCCCGTTGGAGTATAGTTGGCCTCAGATCCCCTGTATCCTCGACGCCAAAATCCCAGAGGTCGGCCTCGTGTCTCCCTGAGTGTCCTCTGCCAGAGGCTCCAGGTAGTACCATTATTCCCGGCTGCACTGTAGAGTATGTTTTTGATATTTGGTCCTGTCCGGACTGGCCCAAGGGCTACAGCATGCACAATCTCCTGTTTAATTTGTTCAAAGGCCTGTTGCTGTTCAGGGCCCCAGTTAAAATCATTCTTCTTCTGGGTCACATGGTAGAGTGGGCTCACAATGAGACTGTAATCTGGAATATGCATTCTCCAGAAACCCACAGCACCCAGGAAATCCTGTGTCTCCTTTTTGTTGGTTGGTGGAGACATTGCTGTTATCTTATTAATCACATCCATTGGGATGTGTCAACGCCCATCCTGCCATTTTATTCCAAGGAACTGGATTTCCTGCACAGGCCCCTTCACCTTGCTTCACTTTACAGCGAAACCGGCCTCCAGGAGGATTTCAATTATTTTCTTCCCTTTCTTGAAAACTTCTCCTGCTGTGTTGCCCCATACGATGATGTCATCAATGTACTGGAGATGCTCCGGAGCCCCACCTTCCTCCAGTGCAGTATGAATCAGTCTGTGACAGATGGTGGGGCTGTGTTTCCACCCCTGGGGCAATTGATTCCATGTGTACTGGACTCCCCTCCAGGTGAAGGCAAACTGTGGCCTGCAATCTGGTGCTATGGGAATGGAGAAAAACGCATTAGCGATGTCAATTGTGGCGTACCACTTGGCTACCTTGGACTCCAGATCATACTGAAGTTCTAGCATGTCTGGCATGGCAGCACTCAGTATCGGTGTAACTTCATTCAGACCACGATAGTCCACTGTCAATCACCATTCTCCATTTGACTTTTGCACAGGCCATATAGGGCTTTTGAAGGGTGAATGAGTTTTGTTGATCACGCCCTGGGTCTCCAGCTGATGAATCAATTCCTGGATAGGGATCAGGGGATCTCTGTTGGTGCGATATTGCCGCCGATGCACCATTGTCATAGCCATTGGCACCAGCTGCTCTTCAACTTTCATCAGCCCCACTATAGAAGGGTTCTCTGAGAGATCGGGCAAGGTGGACAACTGTTCACTTCCCTCCACCTCCAAGGCAGCAACACCAAAAGCCCACCGGTATCCTTTTGGATCCTTGAAATAGCCTCTCCTAAGATAGTCTATGCCAAGGATGCACGGGGCCTCTGGGCCAGTCACAATAGGGTGTTTATACCACTCCTTCCCAGTCAGGCTCACTTCAGCCTCCAATACTGTCAGCTGCTGGGATCCCCCTGTCACCCCAGAAATACTTATGGGCTCAGCTCCTCTGTATTTTGATGGCATTACTGTGCACTGCGCACCTGTATCGACTAGGGCCTTGTACCTCTGTGGATCTGACGTGCCAGGCCATCAGATCCACACAGTCCAGTAAATATGATTGTCCCTTTCCTCCACCTGGCTAGAGGCAGGGCCTCTCTATTCCTGCTCCTGGTCTGAATATTCACTATCTGACCCTTGCTGTGTCAAACCAGAAGTCCCCTCATCAGGCTCGGTGGAATTGATTTTATTCTTCCCGTATCTGCGAGATCGTCGATTGCCTTCTTGTGCTTCAACACTGACTGCGTTAATGGTCTTCTTGGATGGCCCTTTTTTAACGGCTGTCTTCCCTCTCAATTCCTGTACACGTGCTTCCAGCTTAAAAGTTGGTTCACCATCCCACTTCCTCAT
>JANVCC010010254.1:890050-919042 GCA_025345505.1 Todiramphus chloris collaris
GGGTATAAAAATGGGGTTGTAAATTAATAAAGTAGCTTCTTTTGCCTTCTCTTGCTGAACTTATATGTTGCTGCGTCTCTCCGCTCCCGGCATAAACAGCGACAGAATTCAACTCCAGCCTGTGCACATCTACTTTGGACAAATGTCTTTGGTTTTTATGCAGCTGTCAGGGTTTAGGGTCAGGACAGCCCCTTAGACCTATAACAGACGCTCTCTGTTAACCCTCCTCCCTCCCCAGAGGGGAAGAGAAAGGGAATAAGGGAGAGAGACTTAGCGATTAGAAAAGGAAACTAGAACAGCTTTCATGAAAATGAAATTAATAATTATAAAAATGGAATATATACAAATATATACAAAACCAGTATCGAACCCAAGCCCCCTCATGGTAATTACATCACCGTCACCACTGATGCTGTGGAGGCACTGGGGGAGTCCCAGACTGGGCCCCGCAGCAGATGGGAGCTGTGTTGAGGAGCTGGATTCTGGTACTGGGTTCAGGAACACGCAGACCGGATCGAAGGCAGAATGGACAGAGACCTCCTTGGGTGCTCCGAGGAAGGAACTGAAAGAGGACCCGAGCCAAGCCAAGCAAAGCTGGCAAGGCAGTCCAAGAGGGGAGAAGAACCCAGAGACCCTTCGGGTCCCTCAGCTCTAGACCAAATATGGCGTATATGGGATGGAATACCTCGTTGGTCAGTTTAGAGTTACCTGTCCTGTCCTCTCCTCCCTGAAGGTGCAGCCTCTCACCCTCTGCACCCCCCAATGTGGTACACAGGACCTAGCAGTGGCCTTGGTCTGCATACCAATCCTTGGTAGTAACTCTAAACATGAGGTGTTATCACTGCTAGAAGCAGACACTGTCTGTGAAAACAGGCTGCTAACTTCAGAAAGTGCAGTTAATTAGAAGAACCAAGCTGAAAAGTAAAATTACTGAACAGAATCAGTTCTGTTTTCACTCAAACCAGGACAGCAGCTGTGTCGAAATTTTGACAGACAGTTTAGCTACATATCCTACAGTAAGGTGTCATGTTCTCTGCAAACTGCTGTCTGTATAGGACCTTCCCTGAGCCCAGGCAGATGATATTGGAGGGATGGGACAGAAAGACAAAGAAGCCACACTCCTGGGAGAGGCTAGGAACTGTGAGAAAACTTTTTCTTGTTTGGATAGGATTTCTCTCCTGCCTGTGAGCTGGTGAGTGAGGCTCAGACATAGGCCCCCCTAGGATGAGATATTCCTCCTGAGGGAATGGAAGTGGAGGAGGGGGGGAGTGACCTGTCAGCATCTGAAGCAAAATGATTTTTGCACAGACAAAATAAAACATCCCACCCAGTAATCTGAAGGCATCAGCCGAGTCTTACCTGCAATTTTAACTTGCACTTTTTAAAGATGATTAGTGTGAGATTAACAGCCTTTGTTTTCAGTTCTTATCTGCCTCCATTCCCTGGCCTGGAGTGATTCTTTAACTCAATTGCCAGCTTTGCATGTCATTCAGTTCACCTTAATCAGAAGGATCCACAAATCAAGCTATTTTATGCTGGGGGCTCTGATTTACAAAGCCTTTGCACATCAACGAAAAGGATTTTCTTGCACTTCCTCATGAACTTAACAAAGACATTTGCTCTCAGTTTACAGAATTTACATAGTGCAATTTAGGTATTTCACAGTGCTGTTTTCATGAGGATCCTTTTGAAGTCAGAGCTCAGATGGCCTATATGATAGAATAGGGATTAGTAAAGCATACACAAATTGCATCTAGATTGGAAAGCTCCTAATTTAGTGACCAAGCAGTTAAATCACATTCAGAGTCAATATCATCATCTGATTTGAATGGGTGGAAAACTTAAGACATTTAAAGATTATATGAAGAATTACACTAACAGAAAATTACACCCTAATATTAGGTTATTAAACTGACTTACTGTGAAGCATTTACCATGATTGATGCATATATCCTCATATCTTCATGGAAAACAGCCAGCACACCCCAGTGTGCATGGTTTACCAGAGCATTCAAATGTGGGAGAAAACCTGTATCTGAGAATATTATGAAGTTGGCCTCAATTCCATCTCAGTAGTCATTGTACAATAAGAGCGCTTTAATAAGATATGCAGATCCAATGACACATGGAACACATCTGGCTGAGAGTCTGTGGGATTTGTTTTTGTCAGTTACTAGATTCAATGGAGAGTAGAACTTGTGTGAAAATTTAAATTATGTGTGATTTTGGGATCAGAAAACACTTACTAGTCTTAGCAAAAAACATTACCCTTGAAGCAAATAATTCATCCTAGGTCAAAGCGCAATAGTTGGTGAATTGCAGGAGAATGTCATGGACAAACACACAAAGATCAATATGATCAAGTGAATGCCATTTATTAGTTGCACCGTGCGGATTATATAGTTCCTTGCTCAATACACGTGCCGCTAGCACTATAATTACTGGTTTAGCACCCTAGTCCACATGCCTTAACCTGACCCCTGATTGGTTATAAAGCACACATACGCCTGACCATGTCTCTCCGCCTCTATATTCTGTTTTGACATCTGGGGGTTGATTACTTCACTCGCATACTTCCCTTATCTCGACCTTGGTGGTGTCCTTGGTTCATCCTGTTTCAGAGGCCTAGGGCCCTTCAGTATAGGCTGGATTGCTCACATGTCCATTGTCTGCTAAGAAACTCTCTACAAATCCCCCTTTTTGTTTTTGAGCAATCCAGACCTTTTTCATAGACCTTTCCATTGTCTTGGTAACACAGTTTAGTACACAGGGCACAATCATCGATATTATCATGACGATACACAAGACTACAATCCCCTGCTTAAGTAGGTCCTTAATCCATCCCGTAACCCCCAAACTGCGGAGCCAACTGTCAAGGCCCCAGTCATCAACCTTTATGGCTGCCAAATTGTCTTGGAGCTGCTTCAACCTTTTATGTATTGACTCGAGTGATCAGACAAGTGTTGCGAAAAGAGGGGAGTAAATCCAGACTTGTGTGGCCGGCACCGAATATGCAACAGACGCAGATTGGGAGGCAAATAGTAATTGTTTATTTACCGCAACATTTACAGGTTCTTTTGGATTGCCAGATTAAAATTAAAAGCTACGGGTATAGCTGGAGTTCCTAACACTCTAAACATAGGTGCACACACACACGCTAAACCACCAATTTTGACCAGAACAACACAACAGACCAAGAAAACAGTAAAGTTGCGATGAGATACACTCAGAGAGGCTTATAAAATGCTTCCGAGGAGAAAAGAAAAATATATAAATACACCCGGGGAGAAAATGTCTCTCAGCGTTGGCTGAGGTAAATCTTACCCACACGGCATCCCAAGTGGGGGGGATGGCGAAGGAGCGGATTCGTCAACCCGTCCTGTCATCGGTAGATTTCCAAGTCGACCCTGTCCCAATTTGGATCCGACATTGAGGTGATATTTATACTTGATTTTTTACATTGCATCACCGGGTGTACATGTGAGGGGGGATGACTATAGACAATGTTATCACTCAGGTTAATGTTGAAAAGTCCGTTAATTTACACCTGCATGGGCAGAGGCAGTAGCTTCTTTTGTTTTAGGGTTAAATCATCTGAAGACCGGGACCATGAGGCCTCCGCCCCATTTCACACTCCTCCGGGCACCACAAATACCACCAGATATTGATCTGGTGATGGTTGCCACCCTTGCCCAGAGCTTAGCACCTCACCCAGTGCTTCTATACATGCAGTTTCATGATGTAATTAGTGACTGGGACTTTGTCATTAACCATGTTCTCTCTACAGACAAGTTCAGACAGCACATCCCTTCAAAGTCCTCACATCCATGACCTTGGACCAGCAACAAAAATCTATGGCTGCTCGATTTTGTAAGATTGCATGCCTTACACTGTCTAAATCTTGGGTAAGTTCTGTCAATATTTGCGATGTCAAATTTATCTGTTTTGAAGTGAAACAGGCCAACTTCTGGATGTCCCCCAAGGCCTTACCCGCTGCCACATGTGGCAGGAGAAGAGATGTCAACACTCTTCCAGCTGTTCCCCATAGTGTCGGGTTTCCATCACAGTCCGGGCCTAAGTGCAATAAAGATCATTTACTGTGGCTATGGCTATTCCTATTTCTAGATATATTTACTAATTTTTGCTGGTTAGGAGCAAAAAGCGTAAGCTTACCTAAATAACAGGGCCCTCCAATGCTATTCTTTGGTATACCCTGCCAAGCTCTATCTCTACATATCAAAAAATATCCAGGAGGTATTTGTTTGGCAGAATCATTATTCCAAATCCCAAACTTACTTCCTAGTGTCTCTGCCCCTATGGCCCCATCACAATAATCCCCTTCGTTCTTATAATCATACCAGAGAGATCTGCTAGTAACGTTGGTCCAGGTACTCCAGTTCCTTTTCTTCCAATAATTTACCCCTGTAACCATCAGACCTCCTATGTAAAAACATGATCCATTACCGGCCATAGAGCCTAACAAGTCAATTTCCTGGGGATCCCAAGGCATAGACACATTTAGCTCATTAATTAGTAATCCAGCAGCCACCCCAGTCTGATTGGACCCCCCCTTGTAACATATCGGCCTTTGCCTTGGCATGGTACAATTGTACCAGGAATGATATGTATCGTTAACAAGTGATTCGTTTAAAATTGAGTCATTTTTTACCCATCCTTTCCAATCTGAGGGGGTCAAGGTATGGAACGCCAATCAGACATGTGCGAAATGGGCCTGAGGGTGTTGCCATAGAGAGACAAAATGAGTCTTGCCCTGTTTGATTCGCCCATGTTACCCACATGTTTTGCCTGGGGTTAATGTGGTGAAGAGCACTGACGACTCCTAATAATATTATTCCAAAACAGAGTCCTCTACAGATTATTCCTTGGGTTGTGGCTCCTTCCACAGTTTTACCCATCTTGCAGGGATCCACCAGAGGCCTTCCCCTGTAAGTAAACACATATATACCCTCCCAGTTAGTTTAACTTTGGCTGGCCCTTCCCATAACCCTATGTTTGGATTTTTGAATTGGACCAAAATTTTCTGTTGTTCTCACTCTGTTTTCAGAGCAGCACTATGGATTACCATGGGGGGATCCTGTCTCTCTCCGATGAGACGTAGATAATTTCAAACATATACTGCCTTTGCCAGTCTTTCAGCCGGGGTACTGGGCGCTCCCCCTTTGTGTTTCAAAAGCAAATTTTTTAACATTTGGTGAGCCCTCTCAACCATGGCTTGTCCCATTGGGGAGCGTGGAATGCCAGTAACGTGTTGAATGCCCCAAGTGGAGCAAAACCGTTGTAACCGGTGGGAGACATAGGCTGGCCCATTGTCCGTCTTAATAGATGATGGCACTCCCAGTGCTGCAAAAGCGCTATACAAATGTTTTTCTACATGTTTCATGGTCTCCCCACCTTGGGTCGTGGCCCAAATGACCATTGAAAAGTTATCGAGGGTAACATGGACATATTTCATGCAGACAAATTCTGACACGAGTCACATGCATTTACCATATCTGTAGGGGTTGCAGACCCTTGGGATTAACTCCCATCCCTATCCCATATCCTATTTTTTGGCAATCTGGACAAGACTTCACTATGCCTTGGGCATCTGATAGTTATAGGTGAAATTGTCAGACTAACATTTTTGCTGATTGATGAAATAATGCATGAGAAATTTTTGCCTGCTGAAATACATTTACTGGTGGTCCAGCCCATGCTGGAGCTACCAGGTGATCCGCCCTATTGTTACCAATGGCTAACCCTTGTTCCATTAGGTGAGTTCGAATATGGGTTACAAAATATTCATGATGTCTACAATTAAGTGTCACCAATAACTGTTGTAGCAAGCTCGAGAGTCATTTGTTAGATACTTTGCGAATTAGTGCTCTTTCCATCCTCATTGCCACACCGACAACATATAGCGAGTTGGATACAATATTCAAGGGTTGCTGATTCCACTGTTGTAATGCCCATATCACTGCCTGAAGCTCTAGAGTCTGCAACGTGTCTGCCCTTTCTCCGTTTATCATGTGATGTTCCCAGGTGTTGTGTTCATCCTGCCAAGTGACCGCTGCTTTGCGAGATTTCTTCCCTGCATCCGTAAAAACAGTAAGACCTTGGACAGGAGTCTCGGATCGATAAGGATGTTCCTCGAATTTATGGTTTTGCAACATTGGCAAGACTCTGTGTGCGGGATATACATTTGTGATTTGTCCTGTGAAGTCTTCACAAGCTACTTGTAATGACTCCGAGTGTCTCATCAGCCATTCTAGGTATTCCTGAACCAACGGCACCACTATGGACTGTGGATCAACGCCTACTATCTCCTGAATTCTAGTTTGACCTTTCATGATTAACTAAGCAATTAATTCAGCTCAAGTAACGACCGTCTTTTTCTGACTCATTGTTAGAAATACCCATTCTAAAATGCGAAGTGGATTACTGCTGTTCGCAACCCATTGCATTATTAAGGCAAGCGGCCAATGTCTGTCTCCTCCCAAATTTACAAGCATTAAATTTATGTGATATCTTGGGTCAATGCGAGAGGCGTGACAATGGACAACTTTTTCACTAATTCAGCTTAGCACCGTCTGTTCCACAGGCCCCAAATGTCATTTTTCGTTGGCCTGTGTTGAGGTACCCAGGAGCTGGATTAATGGCTTTAAGTCATCATTAGTAATTCTACACACATTTCTAACCCACTGAATATCACCGACCAGTTTTTGGACATCATTGAGTGTCCTAATTTCAGTTCTGATCTCAATTTTTTGCAGCTTCACCATACCACCAGTTATCACCCATCCCAGATATTTCCAAGGTGACTGTTGTTGTATCTTTTCTGGTGCTATTTGTAGCCCTTGCTGCCTCAAGTTGTTAGTTAAACTTTTCAGCACGGCTTCCTTTTGTAACTTTTGACCGACAACTAGTATGTCATCCATGTAATGATAAATTATTAGGTGTGGATACCTCCTACGTAATGGTTCTAAGGCCCAAGCGACAAACACCTGACACATGGTTGGAGAATTTTTCATACCCTGGGGCAGGATGACCCAATGATATCTCTTAGCTGGCTCGGCCTTGTTTACGGAGGGGACCAAAAAGGCAAATTTTTCAGCATCTTCCTGACACAAAGGTATTGTGAAAAAACAATCCTTCAAATCAATGATCAATAGGTCCCAATTCTCAGGCAACATAACAGGAGTCGGTAAACCCGGCTGTAACGATCCCATGTTTTCCATGACTGCATTAACTGTTCTTAGGTCATGCAACAATCTCCATTTCCCACTCTTTTTGGGAATTGCGAAAATTGGAGTGTTCCGTGGACTGTTAGAGGGAACAATGTGTCCTGCTTGCAACTGCTCGTTTACTAATTCATTGATTTTTTGCAGCCTTTCCTGTTTAAGTGGCCACTGGCCAATCCAAACTGGATCCTCTGTTTTCCACTTCAGTTTTAGGACTGGCTGCTCTGCAGCGGCCGCTGCTAAAAAGGCTGTGTCACAATTTTCATTTTCATTTGACTCAACAGGTCCCTTCCCACTAGCATAACGGGCACATTCATGATGTAAGGCCTCATAGAGACCACTGCACCATCGGGAAATTGAAATGCAATGATGTCCCTACCGACCTGAGTTGACTGAGTTCCTCCAATCCCAAATATTCCTGTGGGGGCTAAGACGGTGGGCCATGATGACAGCCATTGCGACCTAGAGATTATTGTAACATCAGCTCCAGTGTCAATTAACATTCTTGCTTGTTTCTTTCTAACATCCTTTGTTATCATGACAATTACACACTCAGGTTTTGCCCTTGCTATGTCCATAGACAGATATACTTGCGGGGGTCCTGTAGAGCCAAATCCTCCATCTCCTCTCCTTGCGATACCTGGTTGTGGGACACACGAGTTAAATGGAATCAATTGTGCTATCCGGCTACCTTTTGGAAAAACCACAGGGGGTGTTAGTGTATATACCATAATCTTTATAATTCCCTTAGAGTCAGCGTCAATTACTCCTGGCAATACAAATATTCCCTGTCTAGACATTGAAGACCTTCCCAACAATAGTGCACCAAGGCCATGACCTAAGGGACCTTGAGCATTGCTATCTATCAGTCGCACCCCTGTGTCCTGCAAGGTAGTTGCTACTGCTGCTTCCAGGTCCAGTCCAGCACTTCCTGCTGTGGCGGAGGGAATGGTATCGAGGCACACCCTTGTTTGGATGCCGTCCAAGCCCCCTGGATTTGTCTCATAGCGCACGGAGGCTTCATGCTCGTTTTCTGGTTTCCCTGATTTCTGCAATTTACGGTGTCATGGTTGTCTTTTTGACAATTTATGCACCATTTTGATTGTTTTGGAGCCTTGCATTGAGATCTGAAATTACCCGTTTTCCCACAATTAAAACATTTCTTATCCTTACTCCCACTCCCACCCCCTTTTTGTTTTAACAGAGGGGCCATGGCACCGCGAACAGCAGCAGCTACATACGCTGCTTTGTCTAGTGCTGTTCTTGTGATGATAGCGAGCATATCGGCCACTTCGCTACCTTGGGGTAGGGTCCCAAGGGCCTGTTTAGCTTTTTCATTGGCATTATCAAACGCCAACATTTTAAACATTTTCTGTTTCATCTCATCATCCAAGTCAGGGTGACCGCTAATCGCCGCGGACAGTCTGTCTACAAACTGCGCCAAGCCCTCATTTGGCCCCTGCTTAATGTGTGTGAACCCATATGGTTTTCCGGGCTCGTGCACAGAAAGCATGGCCTGTAAAGCTAATTGCTGAGAGAATTGCAAGACTTCAACAGAAAACTGCAATTGCATTTGGGTGTTGCTAAATGGACCTGTCCCCATCAACATCTGTGCCTGAACCCCATACAGGGGGTCAGTCTGCTGGCGAGGCTTAGTCTGCTCAGCATCACAAAGCCTCTGCCAGGCTCTTTGAAACATTAACAATTGAGAGGGAGAAAGTAAGTCATTGGCCACCTGGATACTATCAATGGGGATCAGCAAATCTGCAGTAACGGCCTCTTCTTCCTTGGTAACAGCAGACCCCCATCTCCTCCCCGACCACTCACTTGCCTTGCAGTGAGATTCTTTCATGGACTTCCTAGTCCGAGGTGCACCTCCTCAACCGTGCGTTGGGCACTGTCGCATGTAGTCGCTGGGTCAGAGACTGCTTTCGGTCAGCTTTCCACCCTCTTCAGCTAGCTTCTTCACACTGCCTGATGCAGCTTTAGTAGCGAATCTGAGGGTCCCTGTTCGGGTGCCACTTGCGGGAGAACATCATGGACAAACACACAAAGATCAATATGATCAAGTGAATGCCATTTATTAGTTGCACCGTGCAGATTATATAGTTCCTTGCTTGATAAACGTGCCGCTAGCACTATAATTACTGGTTTAGCACCCTAGTCCACATGCCTTAACCCGACCCCTGATTGGTTATCACGCTTAAAGCACACATACGCCTGACCATGTCTCTCTGCCTCTACATTCTGTTTTGACATCTGGGGGTTGATTACTTCACTCGCATACTTCCCTTATCTCGACCTTGGTGGTGTCCTTGGTTCATCCTGTTTCAGAGGCCTAGGGCCCTTCAGTATAGGCTGGATTGCTCACTTGTCCATTGTCTGCTAAGAAACTCTCTACAGTGAATTCTTGTTTCAAAGTAATATTTACATTTTTATCTAAAAGTTGACCTAATATCTAAACTGACATAAACAGGTTAAATAATCCCTGCATTAAACACAAATGTATATTTCATGTAAAATTACATTTCAGGTTGACCCAAAATGAATAATAATAATAAAATACTATCACTCTAAAACGCACTTTGTAATGTTTAGGAAATTCATATCATTTTAGCAGAAATAAGTAGAGAGATGTAAAACACAAAGACCATTTTATCTAGCATTATTATGTATCCAGCAGAGATCAGTGCTTTAAAGAAAAGCTTAAAATCACCTCCAATGCCTCGTTAAAAACTATACATTTGATAGCAACTAGTATATCGATGTCTGAGGTTCCACCTCTTGTTATTAGCTCCATCTAATGTGATCTTCTGTGGAGTATTCTGACAAGGCCAAGCTGGTGGGAATATGAGGACTGTTGAGATGGGATTATAACCTGCTGATGGGAAAATGAGGAGTGTCAAGAGCGGAGTATAACCTTCAGGATGTCCAAGATATTAAGTTTGAAACAAAGATGACTTCAGCAGCTTGAGTGGGAATGCCAGTCTGAACAGCTTGGGAAACTGTGTAGAGTACATTCTGCACAGACAGTCCTGTCAAAGCAGGCTCAAGAGCTACTGCATGAGCTATCTATTGTTTGATGTGTTCAAAGGCTTCTTGATGCTCAGGGCCCCACTTAAAATGGTTCTTCTTTTGGGTTACTTGGTAGAGAGGACTCACAAGCTGACTGTAACTTGGAATATGCATTCTCCAGAACCACACAAGACCCAGGAAAGCTTGTGTTTCCTTCTTGTTTGCTGGTGGGGACAGAGTTGCTATCTCGTTGACAATATTCATAGGCACATGATGGTGTCCATCCTGCCACTTTATTCCCAAGAAATGAATCTCTTGTACAGGTCCCTTGACCTCGCTTTTCTTTATGGTGAACCCAGCACTCAAAAGAATCTGAATTACTCTTCTCCCTTCCTCAAACACTTCTTCTGCCTTGTTGCCCCACACAATGATGTCATTGATGTATTGTAGATGTTCAGAGGCATCACCCTTTTCCAGCACAGTTCAAATTAGTCCATGACAAATGGTAGGGCTGTGCTTCCACTCCTTGGGCAGTCGATTCCAGGTGTACTAGACACCCTTCCATGTGAAAACAAACGGGCCTGCATTCTTCTGCCAAAGGAATTGAAAAAAATGCATTGGCAATGTCAATAGTAGAGTTGCCGCTTGGCTGCTTTTGACTCCAGTTCATACTGTAGCTCGAACATATCTGGTAAAGCAGCGCTCAGTGGTGACATCACTTCATTCGGGCCACAATAGTCTACTGTTAAACTCCACCCTCCATCACACTTTTGCACTGGCCATATGGGGCTATTAGTAGGTCAGAGTGTTTTACTGATGACACCTAGGTTCTCCAGTTGATGAATCAGCTCATGGGTGGGAGCCAGAGAGTCTCAGTTTGTAAGATATTGCCATTGGTGCACTGTCATCATAGCAACTGCCAACTGTTGTTCTTCACCTTGTAGTAGTCCCATAGAAAAGGGATCTTCTGAGAGGCCAGGCAGGGTAGATAGCTGTTTAATCTTCTCTGCATTCACATTGGCTACACCAAAAGCCAATCAGTATCCCTTTGTGGCATTGAAGTACCCCCTCTTGAGGTAGTCTATGCCACAGATACAAGGGGCCTCTGGGTCAGTCATAATGCAATGCTTTTCCCACTTGTCCCTGGTGAAGCTCAGCTCACCCTCCAGTCCGAATTATTCTTGCCACCCCCCTGTCACATGAGAGATGCAGATGAATACTGTGCCTCTATACTCTGATGGTAACAGCGTACACTTGTCGCTGTTTAAGCGGGAGCAGAGAGATGCAGCAACACAAAAATTCAGCAAGAGAAAGTAAAGAAGGAAACTTATTAATTTATAACCCTGTTTTATATACCCTAGCCCCATAGGGCGATTGGTCAGTGATCACCCATCTCCTAGGGTGATTGGCTAAAGTCCTACAACACCCATTTCAAAATATTTTTCCAATGTACCATAAACAGAACTTAACAAAACACCAGGTGTTGGCGCAACTTACAAAAACCATCCTACTGTTTCTCATAACATGTGTGAGAAAGGCAGGACTCTCACCAAATACTATGAGAACTTGAAAAAATCCCTCTGCTAGCAGCTTTTCAGCATCCACAATTCCTCCTTTTTGTTTAAAGACCAAAAAGGTATCGTTTGTAATCCTCTGAGGGTGACCTTGCAGAAAGGAGAACAAAAGCAGCATAAGGGAACTTCTTGATAATGTCCAGTTACCAAACAGAGCCCAAATCAGATGCTGTTTTAAAGTGGGCAGAGAGACTCTCCAGCGATGCCATGGGAGACACATCTGCCAAACCCAGTTATACATCACAATTCTACCAGGTATTAGTCTTAAATAGAAATTTACATCAGTTATTAATTCTAAACATAGCATTAAGGGCTTTAACTTTCTGACTCCATAATAAAAGAAACTTAAAGTTCAGTCTCTGCTTCTGGAAGGACCATCCGCCTGATGGTCGGTATCCTGGTCATCACCAGAAGGATCATTCGGTTGATGATCTGCATTCTGGTCATCATTTGGAGGTTGCCTGTTCTGCCTCTGGTGCCGCAGGTCAGGGCGAACGCATCTTGCAGGTAGCCACCGTACCCCAGTATCTGTGGAAACACAAGCATACCCAGGACCCCAAGCAATAAGCTCATGCGGGCCTTCCCAATTGTTGGTAAGTAGATCCCGTACCCAGACTTTCGCCCAGGGTAGGTGCATCTCACCTGACGACTGCAATGAGAGAATATGATTCAGAATAACAGGATTATTTGAATTTGGTGGCACTGTGAGATGATTAATTCTATACAAAGCTTTTTCTAGTCGGCTCTGTGGGGTTTCTCCATGCATTCCCCCTTTTTGTTTAACCAAAACATGCTTCAAAGTGACATGAGCGCATTTGACAATAGCTTGGCCGGTAAGAGAATGCGGAATACCAAAAGTGTGGTCTACACCCCATAGGTGCAAGAACTGCTGTGTCTTCTGCGAGTAATAGGCAGGATACTTATCACTTTTCACAGCAGACAAGCACACCCAGGATCGGGAAAGCCAATTTCCAATGGGCAATGGCATCACAGCCTTTCTCTTCAGTGTGAGCAGAAGCCCACATAGCTGAGGAGAAAGTGTCAATAGACATGTGCACATATTTAAACTGGCCAAATTCAGGGATATGTGTTAAATCCGTTTGCAAAGCTGTAAGGCTTTTATGCCTCTCAGGTTTACCCCTGGTGGTAAAGGTGCAGCGAATCCGTGACCAGCAGCAGAAGCGCTGACAATGTCATGAGCCTCAGTTGGCGTTAAGTGAAACTGCTTCTGCAGGATATGTGCACTTTGATGAAAGAAATCGTGTGATGCCTTGGCTTATGCAATTTTGTCAGGCTGAGGCGCTACCCACACAGGCTTGGCCAGCATGTCAGCCCTGACTGATCCTTGGGT
This sequence comes from Todiramphus chloris collaris, assembly GCA_025345505.1. Taxonomy (NCBI): domain Eukaryota; kingdom Metazoa; phylum Chordata; class Aves; order Coraciiformes; family Alcedinidae; genus Todiramphus; species Todiramphus chloris. The sequence goes on from JANVCC010010254.1 coordinate 903,232, forward strand.
ACTGTTTCTAAGATGGATAGGTAGGCCTGTGTCTGTGCCATTCCCTGGGGGAACACCTGCATCAGAGAGCAATTCCCCCTTTTTGCACCCCGGTGTGATTTTCCCAACGAAAGCCGACTGTCGGCATGGTGCAGAGATCTACAATATTCTGCACCATGACCTGGCATATCACACCTCTTGCACTGGGGGTTCCCTGTGTTTTCGTTTTGCCTCGGTTCAGCCCATTACTGTTAGCTCCCGGCTTTGGACTGCTTTGGTCCACGATCAGAAGATGCGCGAACAGGCGGCAGAAGCGAAGACAAAACAGACCTTTTACGGTTCCCAGACCCCACCTTAGAGCAGGCTTGAAGCATATCTGTGAGTGTAGGCTCCCCTGGTGGAGCAGCTATGATTTTTCTACACTCATCATTGGCATTGTCTCTTGCTAATTGTATGCACATCATCTGCCTCATTGAGTTATCTTCAACCTGCTTCTCAAGGGCAGCAGCAATCTTCTCCACCAAGGGTAAAAATTGCTATGTCTGCCCCTGACATATTTTCACATACCGTGTTTTAGGAGTAGCCATTTCTATGGTCTTAAATAGAGCTCCCATGCTGACCTTTTTAGCTTGCTCTACGTTTTCAGGGGGCCAGGTGGCCTGGACATCGGGATTAGAGATGTGATCAATTCCCATAAGGGCATTTACTCCAGCTTCAGGTCTAATGTCAGTGGAAGGCAACTGCTTATTCTGTAGTGCACCCTTATCAGCCATCTTTCTCCAGGTAGTCTCAAAAACTGCAAATTGTACAGGTTGAAATAGAATTTGAGCTAAGTGCTTAATATCAAATGGAGCAAGCAGATCAGTATTCAGCACTCTAAGAAGTTGCATGACTTCAGGACAACCAAGCCCATATTGTGCCACTTTGGATTGTAAATCCTGTACAACCCTCCATGCAATAACATCATGTTTATCATTTTCACCTGTAATTGGGACAGCCTTAAATACAGGATAGGCTTGGACATCCCCTTGTGGGGTGTTACTATCGCCTTGAACCACTGGCACAGCCTCTTGAGGTGTTATAGCATCATCCTGATCCTGCATAGATTCCCCTGTTCTGTCTGGCATTCCCACTTTTTCTAATAGATCCCAGCTGCCTGCCTCTAGAGCCCGCAATTTAACTGACTCCCAGAAACACCTGAAGTTTCTTGGATGTACAATTACGGTACAGTCTGGGAGTGTCCAAGGATGGGTCTGCAGCAACTGCTTCTTCTGCCGCCCGGTTACTTTAGCCTTCCGCCCTGGGGCAAGTGTGCCCTCTGTATCACTGCCTGAATCGTCAGACAGGGATTTCCCCGAGGACCCCAGTACTAACGACAGAGGCGGGCAGGGTACAGGTGCCGGGCTAGAGGGCGATATGGTGGTGGATGCTGTAGTCGGTTGCGCAGGGAGTAGCAAGGCAGCCGTCTGTGGCAGTGCAATTTGGGGCACTGCCGGCGGTGCTGGCGTATCCTCTGATGGTGCTGTTGCCGCTGCTGGCCGAGGTGCTGTTGGGGCTAGCTCGGCCACCCGGGGCTGCTTTTTTTCCACCACTCTCGGTCTTGCCACGGGAGCCATCGCCAGTTCCGCCTTCAGAATTATCGGAGCTTGCACTTCCGGCCCGAGTCGGCCCGGCACGGCTCTCTCAGCGGCCGCCCGCAGGAACGCCTCCGGCAATCCCGATAGCTGCTGAGATATCTCTAGAAGTTGTTGTGATAATGCTGAGGTATCGTGGCATTTCCTCCAACACCGCCAGCTGTCGCGTTGAAAGGTGCACTGTTATACTTCCCGAAGGTAGCAGCGCGGAGGAGGCCGGAGACGCTGGGCCAAGGGGAGGGGTGTGCTCCAAGGTATCTCTCTGTTTAAGCATTTCTGCAACTTGCTCTGCAGGCGTAGGGTATTTAGGGGGAACATAATCATGGGGCAACGCGTATTGACACTTAACAGGCTGTACGACTGGCACCGGATCCTGTGGGGCCAGAGACAGCTCCTCGGTGCGGCTACCACCACCTGCAACACTTAGTTCAGTACTGTCACCCTCAGCAGCATTCCCCTCATCGCCTGCTTTAAATTCTTGGAGCATATCAAATACATCTATCCAAGTGCAAACCAAGTCTAGCAGTGCCTTGTCCTCGTAGGGGATCTCTTGACAGAGCCTGGCGCCTAGCAGCCGCCACAGCTGTAAATCAAAGGCGGTGTCAAGAGTCGGTGGAAAATCCCTGCTCGGTTGCCCATTTCAAAAGACCGCGGAGGGCGTCCTCCGAAACAGCACCCTCTTTGACGGCCAGGATATATTTCCAGGCCGACAGCACCACGTCTTGTTTTGAGCCGCTATGCCCCATGTTGGCAGGGTTTTTCTAATACCCTGGCGCCTGGACTGGTCCCGGCCGTGAACCTTGGGGCTGGGGCGGGGGGGGCATTTGCGTACCTCCCGATAGCCACTAGGCTTGGTTCCTTGTGTGTAGTACACATCGGGCTCACCAAACGTCGCTGTTTATACCGGGAGCAGAGAGATGCAGCAACACATAAATTCAGCAAGAAAAGGCAAAAGAAGCAACTTTATTAATTTATAACACTGTTTTATATACCCTAGCCCCATAAGGCGATTGGTCAGTGATCACCCATCTCCTAGGGTGATTGCCTAAAGTCCTACAACACCCATTTCAAAATATTTTTCCAACGTACCATAAACAGAACTTAACAAAACACCAGGTGTTGGCGCAACTTACAAAAGCCATGGTACTGTTTCTCATAACTTGTGTGAGAAAGGCAGGACTCTCACCAAATATTGTGAGAACCTGAGAAAATCCGTCTGCTAGCATCTTTTCAGCATCCATAGACAAGGACCTCGGGAACCTGCACAATAAATCCACTCACATCAATCACTGGTAGGGAGAGGGAGATGTAGTCCCTCATCAGCTCCACGAGATAGCTCCCCCAGCACAGTAATACCACCAAAGCCACCATGAAGCACATAGTCACTATGTGGGTCAGCATGTTTCTGAGTTTCTTCATCCTTCTCACAAAATAACTCCCCCAGCGCAGCAAGACGATCAATTCCAAGGCAAAACACATAGCTATTGTTTTAGCATGTTCCTGAGCTTAGAAAAATAGTGAGATAAACAGCATAAGCAGCGTAGCCACCAAATTCCATGACCTGCACAGAAGCTTGCCACTTAATAACTACTAGGCTATAGCACACTTTATGTAAAACTGCTGTTGTCATGCCCCATGTTGGGTGCCAAAAAGGGACAGGATGCTGGTAAAGAGGTCTTGCAAAATGAGGTGCTCCCTCAAACCAGAGATGATCAAAACCAATGTTTTGGATTCTGAAATGTATTTTCCCTAAGTCTACAGTTATAATGAAAATCTTACTGAAAAAATGCAGAGTGGGGGAAAGAGTGAATTACTCATAGTCAGAGCACTGTGACCTGCCATTACTCATCTTACTTAAATTAGCATTGACATCAAATGTGTTCTGAAGGCAACAAGAAATTAAATCAAACAGTGGTGCATTCCATCTACCCTCACAATACCAACAGCTCTGCATCTTCCTCTGGCTCCCCCCCCAGTGCTCAGATTTTCAAAAATGTCTTCGCAACACAAGTTTATGAGGAATGTGGCATTTTACTCATACATGAGGTCCAGTAAATGTAATATTATTCCAGTAAAGTGGTATAGAAACACGTTACTTTTCCACATAAATAACAGATTCAGCCTCTGCATTCTGACAACCATCACCTTCAAGTTCGTTACAGTTTGGGGCCACAAGAACCACGTCCTGCAGGCACCTCTCCATGCATCTGCTTCCTCAGCGGTCTGGCTGGGAACGAGCAGCATGAAGAAAGTGAAACCCAGTAAACACCCCACTCTCCTCTTCCCTGGTGCATCCTAGCCCATGGGGAGGCGACCCCGCAGCACTGCCCACAGCACGGCCCAGTGGGAAGAGCGGTGCCGACGCAGTCAGGAGGGGCACACGGCACGGAATGGGGACGCGCAGAAGTGCCCTACCTGGAATAGCCAGGTCCAGTTGGCGAACCGCAGATTGACCTTCCCCTGCAACGAAGCCATACCACCACCGTGTCCCTGCCACTCTCCCGCCACCACTGCTTGCTCCAGCTCACCCGACCCCTCCTTGCGGGAGGGCAAGCACGCCCCGCCTCCCAGAACCCTGCCTAGACGAGCCCCGGCACTGCCCCTGTGCTTATGGTGTGGGATGGGGGTCTTGTGAGACCTCTCAGGGTTGTTTTTGCTACCGCCAGTCTCCCCACTGGTGCTGCCATTCCTCTCAGAGGTACGCTGGTGGGGATGAACGGTATCAGCATGTTTAGGAAGGCGAACCCGCCCTAAATAACACATGGGGTTTTGGGAGAAGGAGCAGGGTCACGGTGCAGGCCCTGGGCGGGAGCCACATCTGCATTGACCCCTCTCACCCACCAACACACACCTCTACAGCCCGTTGGCTCAGCGGCATCGCCATCCACCCAGGTCAGGTGGAGGTAGCCCACCCAAGAGCTCAGCCACAGAGATGAAGTGAATGGCATTTAGGTGCAGTGGCTAGATTCTGTTCCTATGCATAGCCCTGTGCCTGTAATAACCTCCTTCACCTTGGTGATTGATTAATTAATTAAATACCTTCCCCACTGGGACCTGGGCACAGCTAGGACACATCTCAGAGCTGATTCCTGTGGTAGGCTTGTCTAACTCTAATATATAATTCTCCTTTTGCAAGACTTTATTTGCATTAAAAAAACATTGCTCCTTACTTGAACATTCCTTGGAGATCTGTAATTTTTTTGGTAATATTTTTTTATTGTCTTTTGAGGATAACCTAAAGTAGTATCTTCCATTCTCATTCCCATCCTGTCTTTGGAGAAGCATCTTAAATGTTGGTGTTAACAAAACATTTACATTACTGCCTCCAGAACAATGAATGAATGAACCTGATAAAGCTCTGTGAGCCATCTTTAACTGTTGCAACAAGCCCAATCTTTTGACTTCAACATGACTGCTTGTTTTTTATCAAAGCTGTTGACATGTTGTTGCATGCGGTGATAAATTTGGTAAGAGATGAATCCCCTTGCATTCTAGCTGGTCCTCAGAGATGAGAGGGGCTAGGGGCAGCTGGATAGATATGACAATTTAAATGTTTGTGGCTATAGGTCCGACAGCAGATGCATGAACAGCCTATCTGCTGTAGCTCCAGTTGCTTTCACAAGAAGCAGTCATATGCATGAATAATATAGTTTCTTTATACTTGCAACATATAGAGATACTTTCAGATTGCCAGTGATAAATGCACTAAACTGCAGAATCGCTCTATAGCTCCAAAATGCACAATTGTAACCACAATTACAATCTCCTTGGGAAAACCACTTGGCATAGCCAAGGCCACAAAACATACCAAAAGGCATCGCTTTTGGGGAGGGCAAGCAGAACAAACCCGTCAATCTGTCCCTACAACTTGGTGACAAATTTCTTCTCCCACAAATTAGGTCTGAAATAGGGATAATATTTATACCTTGTTTACTACTATAAAACAAAGTGTTGGGGTGGGACTGTGGTCAAGCCATTCTTCCTGATGGTCAGCATTTAGCAGTGGCACAAAACATTTATGACTTCCTTGGTAGCTTCTGCAAGGAGCAGATAACTGCTGTCATATACGTGAGAATGGGATAAGCAGCCTTCACTGCATTCCCCACTCCTCCTCAGTGCCATCAGAATACAGACCACTGGATCTTCACCCAGCCCACATGTCTATCCTAGTCAATAGATGTTTATCACCACTGTTGAACTTTGCAGTTTCAATTGTTTTTTGCTTCCAACAAACAGCATGGGAAAAGAGCCAGGGAGGAAAATAGGTGTGAGTCCAACACACATGCCTGGAAATTCACCTGGTAGATCTGTCAAAAAACAATGTCCGGAGATAGCCATGCCTGAGCCAGGATCTATTATCAGTTCACCTTGAATTTGGGAAAACATAGTGACCAAGAATAAGGAAAAGGCTGAGGTACTTAATGTCGCTGTTTATGCCGGGAGCAGAGAAATGCAGCAACATATAAATTCAGCAAGAGCAGGCAAAAGAAGAATTATAACCCTGTTTTATATACCCTAGCCCCATAGTGTGATTGGTCAGTGATCACCCATCTCCTAGGGTGATTGGCTAAAGTCCTACAACACCTATTTCAAAATATTTTTCCAATGTACCATAAACAGAACTTATCAAAACACCATGTGTTAGTCTAATTTAGAAAACCGTCCTACTGTTTCTCATAACACGTGTGAGAAAGGCAGGATTCTCACTGAATATTGTGAGAACCTAGGAAAATTCCTCTGCTAGCAGCTTTTCAGCATCCACAACTTAATGCCTTCCTTGTCTAAGTCTTTAATAGTAAGACCAGTTGTGCTTCTGGTACCCAGTCCCCTGAGCTGGAAGATAGAGACTTGGAGCAGAATGAAGCCCCCATAATCCAAGGGGAAATGGTTAGCAACCTGCTACACCACTTATACATACACAAGTCTATGGGACTGGATGGGATCCACCCAAGGGTACTGAGGGAGCTGGTGAAAGTACTCATCAACCCACTTTCAATCATTTACCAGCAGTCCTGGCTAACTGGGAAGGGCCCAGGTGAATGGAAATTAGCAAATGTGATGCCCATATACAAGCAGGGCCAGAAGGAGGATCCAGGGAACTAGAGGCCTGTCAGTCTGACCTCAGTGCTGGGTAAGGTTATGGAGTGGTTCGTCTTGAGTGACGTTATGCAGCACATACAGGGCAACCAGCCAATCAGGCACAGTCAACATGGGTTTATGAAAGACAGGTCCCGCTTCATGAACCTGATCTTTTATGACAAGGTGACCTGCTTAGTGAATGAGGGAAAGGCTGTGAATTTTGTCTATCTGGACTTCAGTAAAACCTTCAAAACCGGATCCCGCAGTATTCTCCTGGAGAAAATGGCTGCTTGTGGCTTTGATGGGCGTACGCTTTGCTGGGTAAAAAAAATGTCTGGATGTCCAGGTGTCATAGTCTAGGGTCAGAGCAGCCCACTAGACCTATAACAGATGCTCTCTGTTAACCCCCCTCACTCCCCAAAGGGGAAGAGAAAGGGAATAAGGGAGAGAGACTTAGCGATTAGAAAAGGAAACTAGAACAGCTTTAAGGAAAAAGAAATTAATAACAATAAAAATGGAATATATACAAATATATAGAAAACAGTACTGAACCCAACCCCCCGATGGCAATTATGTCGTTGTTACCACTGATGCTGTGGAGCAGGCACTGGGAAAGTCTCAGATTGGGCAGAGTGGCAGAGAGGAGCTGTGTTCAGCAGATGAATTCTGGTACCGGATTCAGGAACAGACAGATTAGGATCGAACAGAGAATGGACAGAGTCCTCCTCAAATGTTGGTCATTGAATATGCAAGGAAGAAGCTGGAAGAGCCAACCCAAGCTGAGCAGGGACTTGACGCTCCTGATCCTTCAGCTTTGATACGGAATATGACATATATGGGATGGAATGCCTTGTTTGTCAGTCCCTTTTTAGGGTCACCTGTCCTGTCTGCTCCTCCCTGCAGGTGCAGCCATTTACTTTCTCCACCCCCCAATGTGGTACACATGATCTAGCAGTGGCCTTGTGTAGAGTGCAGGGACAGACTCCGACAGCACAGGAATATGGTTGTAATCAGAAGTCGCTTTATTAAGTGCAACAGGCTATATTTATACACGAGACAATACTGATCATGCACCCAGGTCACTTCTAATTGGCCCCACACTCAAACCCAGAGTCTGTCCACACGCACTTCAAACACTTTTAATTGGCTGGCGATTCTCTTTGTTTTCTTCCTTCAGCACCCTGTTTTTCTCCTCTTATCCTCCTGTTTTGCCAGGTGCCTCTGCTTTTCTCATCCCTAGTCTTATCTCCTCAAGGTCGGGGCAGTGTTGGCTGTTTTTTGGCATTGCAGGCCTTAGCATAACTACTTCTAGCTAACAACTATTTCTGTCCTACTCTTATCAATCCCTACAATTCCCCCTTTTTTATTTTATGACGTGCCCTTGTTCTCACAGCTGTAGTTGCTATATGATATGGTTCTATTCCTAAACCTACAACAACTTTAATTATTATAGCTACAACAGTTATCCCCAATGCACTTTGTTTCCCCATACTCACTACCCCTATTCTAAATCACTTATGACTATACTATTCTTACTATGATTAGTTATAATTATACTATTTCTGAATACTATTCTATTACACTAATTCAAGACTATTTTTACTATTATTCTATTATTTTGCAATATTCATTGCTGTTTTCTTACTATACTACTTAGACTCTTCGCTGTCCTTGTTTAGGTTCTAATCTTCCTCATTGCTGACGACGTCGATGGCATCACTGTTGTTCTTTTCTTGTGTCTTATTTATCGCTGGTCGGACCCATTTTCACAGAATCACAGAATCACTCAGGTTGGAAAAGACACTCGGAATCATCGTGTCCAACCATTAGCCCTACTCAACAAGTTCACCCCTAGACCATGTCCCCAAACACCACATCCAGGTGATATTTAAACACATCCAGGGATGGTGACTCAACCACCTCCCTGGTCAGCCCATTCCAATATTTCACCACCCTTTCCATAAAGAATTGTTTCCTAATATCCAGTCTAAACCTACCTTGTTTCAGTTTGAGGCCGTTCCCTCTGGTTCTGTCACTAATTACCTGAGAGAAGAGAGCAGCACCAGCCTCTCTACAATGTCCTTTCAAAGAGCTGTAGAGAGTGATGAGGTCTCCCCTCAGCCTCCTCTTCCTCAAACTAAACAGGCCCAGCTCCTTCAAATGATCCTCATATGATCTATTTTCCAGTCCCTTGACCAGCTTTGTTGCCCTCCTCTGCACCCACTCCAGCACCTCGATATCTCTCTTGTACTGAGGTGCCCAAAACTGGACACAGTACTCGAGGTGAGGCCTCACCAGTGCTGAGTACAGGGGGACAATCACTTCCCTACTTCTGCTGGTCACACTATTTCTAATACAGGCCAGGATGCCATTGGTCTTCTTTGCCATTTGGGCACACTGCCAGCTCATGTTCATTCTCCTGTTGATTATAACCCCCAGATTCCTCTCCGCCAGACAGCTCTCTAACCACACTTCCCCAAGCCTGTAGCTTTGCATGGGGTTGCTGCGGCCCAAGTGCAGGACCTGGCACTTGGCCTTGTTGAAGCTCATGCCATTAACATTATCCCAGCGGTCCATTCTATCTAAGTCTCTCTGGAGAGCCTCTCTCTCCTCATGGAGATAGACACATCTGCCTAACTTGGTGTCATCTTCAAATTTACTGATGATAGACCCATGTCTTCATCAAGATCATCAATAAAGACGTTAAATAGAAATGGCCCCAGCACTGAGCCCTGACGAACACCACTTGTGACCTGCCTCCAGCTGGATTTAGTACCGTTGGCCACTACTCTCTGGGCCCGTCCGTCCAGCCAGTGCTTGATCCAGCAGATCGTATTCTCATCCAGGTCATGAGCAGCCAGTTTTTCCATTAGAAATCTATGGGGAACATTGTCAGATGTAATTACCATCAGGGGGGTTGGGTTCGATATTGGTTTTATATATAGTTGTATATATTCAATTTATTATAACTATTAATTTCATTTTCATTAAAGCTGTTCTAGTTTCCTTTTCTAATCGCTAAGTCTCTCTCCCTTATTCCCTTTCTCTTCCCCTCTGGGGATGGAAGGGGGTTAACAGAGAGCGTCTGTTATAGGTTTAAGGGGCTGCCCTGACCCTAAACCGTGACACCTCTCTATGAGAGTCTGAGTCTGACAATGGGCCCTCGGTATCTCCCGGGATTCGGCACCGAGTATAGGACACATTAATCACAACAAGTGATGACCCTGACATGATCGGGACGTGATCCGCGGAGGCAGTGCGCTGGACGACGCTGAACCTCTGGAGGGGCGATGAAGCCGGAAAAGGACGTCAACGCTGATTTAGTGGTACAGATACTGAAAGAATGTGTAAAGGAGGCAGGGGAGAAATGCCCACGCAAGGATATTAAGGGAATCATCCTATGGATAAAGGGGAGACGGTTGATTATTAAACCGCGAGATATTAAGTTTGTGAATTGTGGGAAATATTTGAAAGGGAAATTTGGGAATCTGAGAAAACTGGGCATGACGGTGTGGGGTTCCATCTGGGGTAAGATATGTCATGCTATGAGTAAAAAATGTGAAGAGGCTCAAATATGGGCAGCGGCGAGAGCATCTCTATTTGGTGTGGAGTGTCCTCAGCTCCCGGGAATGGATCGGGAAAAGCAAGTGGGCACTTCAATAGCAGGGGGCTCTAAACCTCCTAGTCCTCCCCCTAGCCCACTATCAGACAGCCCACTGCCAGAAAAAAGGGCGGACTGTTATCCGGTAGAAGATAAGAACGTAAAACGGGAACACGAGCACTTATACCCGGCAGATGAGTTGATTAATTTAGAGCAGAAATTTACGGTTGCGGAGCATGAGCATGGGCAGGATAGCGTGGAGGAGGGTGATGTGTGGGACAGTGATATGTGGGATGGAGAGCATAAAAAATGGCCGTCAGGGTCAGAAAAGGAGCAATGAAGACATAAAAAGCGATTGGTAGGATTAGGAGAGGAGCAAGGAGACAGATTGTTCAAAATAGACAAAGCAGAGGACAACACCCAAACATGGTGCCGGTCAGAACAGCCGCCGAGATATTCAGATGCAGCAACTTCCTCTTCCTCTAACTCAGATCAGGAAGAAGAATCAAAGGGGCATGATGACGCAGCCAGCAACGTACTATCCAATGCGGACCAGTTGCCTAGACGCATTATCACACAGGGAGGAGAAAGGTCAAAAACACATTCAACACTGCTAAATAAAGACAAGGGTAGAGTTTATCAAACTAGCAAAGGGAGAGCTCTAATCAACATAAGGGAGGAAGCTGGAGGAGAGAGAGTTGAGCTGCAGGAGGAATCTGTGGTAAATTCAGATACCATGACAGCCCTTATGGAACAAATGGAAGCAGCAGTTCAGCAAATACAGGATATGGTTCAAGAGCAGAAAAAGATACTTCCATTATCACAGCTCCCTGTAGAACAAAGCACAGAAAACACAGATACCAATAAAGATAGAAAGGGGATGACGGGAACAGATTGGTCTTTAATAGCAGAGAAGTGTAAACTGGAGGGCATTCATTTAGCTCCCCTCACATCTTTCCCAGTTATAGTAAACCAACAGGGAGACAAGGAATGGGTGCCGTTAGATCACAAAGTAGCTACTTCATTGTTTAAATCAGTTCAAAATAACGGGCTTTCACACCCTGAGACCCAATTATTAATTGATATGGCATTAGCAACACCGGTCATTCCGGAAGATGTACGGACCTTGGCTAAGGCAGTGTTGTCACCCTCAATATTAACATTGTTTTTAGAACATTGGGCTACATTTATTACACAGAAACTCCAAGAAGCAGAAGCAGATCGTCATCATGAATTACATGGAGTAACTTTTGACCAATTAATGGGCACAGGTGCCTTTGCGACACAGCAGGCTCAAACACGCTTACGTGGTAGAATACTGCGAGCGACGACACAAGCTGCGAGAACCGCGTTTGTTGTGGTGAGTCAATATGAGCACGCAAAGGAACCATGGATGACCATTAAACAAAAGTTAAATGAACCATTTTTAGATTTTGCAGACAGGCTTCAGAGGGCGATAGTTAGTTCTAATTTGCCATCAGCTACTCACGATGCAGTATTGCTAGAGGCTTTGCGTAGTAATGCTAACCCGATTGCACAAAGTATTTTACAGACTCTGTCAACATCAATGCCGTTGCCTCGTTTACTACGAACAGTTGCACTGCAGGAGAAAGCAGGTCCATCAGGAACACCAACCCCAATGGTACAAGTCACAACCGCTCAGGAGCGTCATCAATATAGACAACCTGGTTGCATTAAGCGTATGTATCCGTACCTTCAACTGTATTGGAGCTGTGGTAAATTGGGCCACTTTGCCCGTGATTGCCGATCATTTAGGCTATAGGGAAATGCCTGGCGGGCTCCCTTTTATCGGGGCGGGGGAGCTCGCCATCCAGTGCCCTGTCCACAATTAACACAATTTGTACATCCCCAGGGGCTCCAGCAATCAACAGGTATGTTACAGGAACAGCAAGGGGGACTGCGAGCAGAGCAGACGGCAATCAAGTATTATGATATGTAAGATCCAGCTCTGCGCCTGACAGAGGACTCACTGCACTTCTAACCATTCTGTTGTTTCAGCGCCTGCTATTGACCGTGTATGCAACATGAGAGGCAGGAGGTAAGACAATGACAATACGTTATGATACACTGCTAGATACAGGAGTGGACATCACAATAATTACAACACAGATTTGGCCGAAGGAATGGCTACGACAACTAGGCGCAGCGATATATGGAATAGGAAGGGAACAGCAAGCAACAATCTCAATGGACTTCATTACCCTCAAAGTGTATGATGCTGATGGTTCACCCATAGAAGCCTCAGTGAAACCAGTTGTCCAAACAATTGGGCTATCATTAGTATAGACTAGGTTTTTTTGTTTTGTTTTTTTTTTCTATACCACTGCATCCTGAGGATTCACCATGATTTGCTTTTACTGTCCCGTCCATAAACAACATCGTGCCTGCGGAACGATATCAATGGACAGTGTTGCCTCAGGGAATGAAAAATTCACCGACACTCTGTCAACTCTATGTAGATAGTGCTATAAAGGTGACCAGAAAGCAGTTTGGGCCTACAGCATTGCTGATACATTATATGGATGACATCTTGATAGCAGCACAGCAACAAGATACGGCGAGCTAATTTTGGCTCATGTAAAAGATGAGCTGAGAAAGGCAAATTTAACAATAGATGAGGCAAAGGTCCAACGTTCACCAAGGGTGAAATATTTAGGCATGTGCATTGGACCTGAGGATGTGAAACCACAGACTATAAAAATACACACTGAGCCTCAAACAATTCATGATATTCAGCAAATAGTAGGTAGTGTACAACGGACCAGGAATTTTATCCCAATCACACAGGACATGATGCAACCGCTGAATAATTTACTACAGAGAAACAAGTACCCACAGGACACACTCACACTCACCTCAGACATACGACTCTGCCTTGAGAACATACTACAGCTTATGGTTGGTAGCCATGTAGCCCGCATCAATTTGAAATTAGATGTCCTAGCTCTTATGGGAAGCACCAAACAGGGTATGATTGGGTGCCTGGGTCAAAAGGTAGCCTGGGAGGGATGTCAAAGATTTACAGCTTTGACATGGTTTATGACATCAGGAAAAAGGGCATTTGTCAGCTGGCCAACAATGCTGGCAGACATGATCACTAAGGCCCATCTAACTGCGCAAGCTACCTTGGGAAGAGAGACTGTTATCATTGTAATGCAATGTACATCAAATAGTCTTGAAAAGGCCTTAAACCTTTCACCAGCCCTGCAAATTGCATTAGCAGATTATCCTGGACAGGTTCAATGTTTAGAACGTATCGAATGGGTACAGTAATTTAACATTCATCTTGCACAGTGTGTAAGTGACAAATCAAATGATGGCCCCACATATTTTACCGATGCATCTTCTCTAACATCAACAGCGGTGGTGGTATGGCAGGAGGAAAGGGAGTGGAAGAAACGTGCATATACTGACAAAAGTAGATCATTGCAGTGGTTAGAAGCAAAAGCTGTAGAGATGGCATTACGACAGAACAGAAACCTCATCGTGAATATAATAACGGATTATTATTATGTATATAAATTAATTTTATCAATGTCAACATCAGGAATACCATATTCTGAGATTGCAGTCATGCTAGATGCAGCGCTACAGAATCGAACACAGGCATGCGCAATTATGCACACGAACAGTCATATAGACTACCCCAGTATCTATAAAGAAGGGAATGACAAGGCAGACTTAGCAGCAAAGGGTGTGTGGACTTTACAGCAAACCCGAATATTGCATGAAGAGTTGCATATGGGAGCAAAGAGCTTAGCAAAAACTGCAGGGATATCATTTTCACAAGCTCGAGAAATCGTAGCAATGTGTCCACACTGTCTAACTTCACCGTTATGGCAAATGGGAGTCAATCCGCGGGGATTGGCTCCCTCAGCGATTTGGCAGACAGATGTTTCAGTCTATGAACCTTTTAAGCCAAATTCTTATCTGTTTGTAACTATTGACACCTATAGTGGCATCTTAGTTGTTACAGCTAAAAGGAGAGCCCGTGCGAAAGAGACAATAATGCATTGGGCAGACAGCTATGGCGTTGCTGGGAAAGCCCGATAGCATCAAAACAGACAACGGACCAAATTTTGTGGCCCAATCTGTAAAAGACTGGGCACATCGTTGGAATATTATCATCACACAAAGTATCCCCTATAATTCGACAGGAGAGGCAATTATAGAGCATGCTTACTGTACATTGAAAGAATCTTTAAATCACATCATAGAAAAGAAACCACATGTCCCTTTAGATCAGCAGGATGTTGTCTTAATGAAGGCGCTATATCTCTGGAATCAATTTGATAGACATGGAACAGACTGTATGCCCATGAAAAAACACTATAATGTTCCCACAGCTGAGGTAAAGACAAAGTACGTTTTCCAGGAACAGATATACGGTCACCTGGGAGGTCACTGGTTGTTCTTGGTCGAGGATACGCAGCAGTATCTCATCCTGATGAACTAGAAGTACGGTAGCTAACTGCAAGATGCGTTCGCCCTGACCTGCAGCGCCAGGGGCAGAACAGGCAACTTCCAAATACAGACCGGAATGCAGGCCCTCCGGATGATGACCACAATGCCGACCGTCAACCGAATGATCCTTCTGGTGATGGCCAGGACACCGACCATCAGGTAGATGGTCTGTCTACAGGCAAAGACTGGGATGGTCCTTCCACAAGCAGAGACTGAACTTTAAGTTTCTTTGTTATGGAGTCAGAAAGTTAAAGCCCTTAAGGCTATTTTGGAATTAATAACTGATGTAAATTTCTATTTAAGATTAGTACCTGACAGAATTGTGATGTAGAATTTGTTAGCTAGATGTATTTCCTATGGCATCACTGGAGACTCCGCCCACTTTAAAGCAGCATCTGATTTGGGCTCTGTCCGGTAACTGGCCATTACCGGACCGACCCCTTATCAGTGTTCAGTTTAGGCTCTGTTTCGTAACTGGCCATTACCAAGCAGATCCCTTATGCTGCGTTTGTTCTCCTTTCTGCAAGGCTAACCACAGAAGATTACTAACGATCTCTTTTTCGTCTTTAAACAGAAAGGGGGGAATTGTGGAACCAGAAGTTAGGCAGGTCCCTGCGAGATGTATCAACCTGACATTAACCACAATGATAACGTATGCCTTTAGATTCGTTTACAGGGAAAGGGAAGGATCTGGAGCCTGGCTAACCCCTTTGTTATCCACCCTTGCTGGTCCTCTTCTTATCTTGCTGCTACCTTTAACTTTTGGACCTTGCATTCTTCACAGACTAGTGGCATGTATTAAGTCTCACTTAGACACAGTAGAGGCACAGTATGTCTTGTTAGCTCACATGACTGACTGTCATCACCAATGCACTTAATATTGTAGATTCACTGGAATGGAGGGGGGGGGAATTGTGGTAGTATAGGGATGTGGCGATGCGGAAGATCACGTGCCCTAATGGAAACATCGAAACCAGGTAGGATACTGTCGTAGACGGTGGGAGAATTACGGCACTCAATGTGAGCAATCAGG
>JANVCC010010254.1:949042-966524 GCA_025345505.1 Todiramphus chloris collaris
AATTCTTTAAGACAAGAAGGAAAACAGAATAACTCCCCAAAACCCCATCAACACCTTTGCACATATCTGCCCCTGATAGTCTGCATTAATAACCCCTACATGTACAAGTAATCCTTGTAAGGTGCTGCTCAAGCGCACTCAGTCCTTTTCCAATTGGCCCCCATGGATCCAGAGGCACTTTATACACTGCTGGAGTGGTCAGTGTTACTGTGAGGGAGGTGGATACATCCATCCCGGCTGCTCCCTGGGTTTTTCCCCGAGACTTTTCCCAAAGGCTTGTGGTATCCACGGGGGCTGTAAGGAGCTGTGGGACTGGGGGGGCATTTGTGTCTGCACGTGCCCCTTTGCGCTCCTTTTGCTGTTTCCTGACCACAAGGGTTGCCCGTTCGCATGAAAGCGAGATTTGCACTGCTTAGTAAATTGTCCCAGCTTTCCACATCCCAGGTGAGTTATGGCTCCCACGGTAACAGCCGGGCCCTGTCCCCCCTTTTGTTTTTTTATTGGGGCATTCAGTGTTTCTCTGCCCCAATTGGCCACATTGAAAACACTTTTTCTCCGCAAGGCGGAGTGCGGATATGGCTGTTACTAGCTCAGACATTTTGTGCTGCACAGATCCCACCTTTGCACAAGCCGTAATCATGTCTTCTAGCATTGGATCACCTGGCATCGCCTCTATGATTTTCTGACAGTCCTCGTTGGCTCCCGGGCTAATTGTTTAGCCAACATTTCCTGGAGATGGGCATCAAAAACCTGTCTTGCAATTGATGCCATCAGTTTCTCTACAAACTGTAAAAATGGCTCTTTGTCTCCTTGCCTAATGGTAGTATATCACGCCTTTGGCTCTGATAGCTCTGCAGTACGCATAATAGCTTCCATCCCCACGTTCTTAACCTGCTCTAACAGTAATGGATGCCACCGAGCTTGGGCCTGCGCATTGCCGTTATTCCCCAACCCCATAAGCACATCTGTTCCAACCCCATACCAGGAATCTTGCTGATGGAATTGCATATTTCGGGCCACCTGGAGGTCAGCACGTTGCCTCCAGATGGTATGAAACAGAGCAGCCTGCACTGTCTGGAAGATTATCTGAGCTAATTGATGTATATCAAAAGGGGTTAATTCATCTGTTGCTATAAGGCGTAGCAGTTTCATTACAGCAGGAGAATTGGGGCCATACTGGGCCATAGCCTTCTGCAAATCTTGTATCGCCCTCTGTGCAAAGGTAACATACTTATCCTGGCCCCCCTGAGTGCTAATGAAGTGAGGGGGACAGTATTCTTCTTGAAAGATAATGAAGCAAGTTGAGCAGCCATTGTTATCCTGGGGCCTCCTGAGATAAACAGGAGACAGGATGTTGAGGCCTTGAGACTTGACAAGCTTTATGGGCCTTAGCTCATTTTGCATGGCTTGTAGATAAGGGAAGCTAACTCAAAACAGGGAGGAATAAAGAAAAGCCTCCCCCCAGTCTTGTGATCTCTGACTCATCGCAACTCTTCATCCTGAGACAAAAGGTGAAAAGTACGCTGCGAGGAAGACTGAGAGCCTTCCTCCCAAAGACCCCCGAAGACCCCGGCCCACAACCACTAGACGGCATTGAACAAGCGACAATGGGAGGAGGCCTATGATAATGAGTTCCTGGAACTGATTATAATAATCCAACCCCATATAATGAATATGTAGCTAACTCTGTTAAATATGCATGCTTTGGTGTAATAAATACCTTCTCAATGGACACTTCGGTGTGCAAGTTAGGAGGAACGATCCCCCTTGCACCCGGCGCCGTAATAAACATACCTGCTTTATAACCTTTTATGGGTTGTAGAGTTTGTTTTCCGCATGTCACTAGCACGAATAACTAGAAACGCCATAAGTCCTCCCTCTTCTAGTGCAGCAGTGCCACCTCTCTTGGTTCCAGGAACGGTGATGTTCTCTGAGAGTTCCCAATTACCCTCCTGCATCGCCTGTGCTTTCACTTGCTGCCAGAAGGCAGCCGGATTGCATGGGACAACAGTAACCTAGGTGGGGGGGAGGGTCCATGGATGACTGCAGCACCCTGAGCCCCCCTGCAGGGGAACTTCACCAGGCGCTGTCAGTTCCAGGATAGCCCCCGCCCCGATATCCTCTCAATCATCAAGCTCTTCCGGCTGAAGTGGAGGGTACTGATCAGTTGCGTCATCTAGCAGGGGGATCCTCCACCTGGGAGCCACAGATGGTTCACTGTCCAAGGGAGGGGCTGATGGCTCAGTTCCGGGCTCCTTTGCAGGTTTTGGGCATGCATATTTTTCAAGGAGCAGAGTGTGGAGACAAGGATACTCCCGTGCCTCACAGTCCCAAGGGTGTGGGTATTCCCTGGGCATTGACTCTCGAGGATGCGGGTATTCCTGGGCCTCACAGTCCCAAGGGTGTGGGTACTCTCGGTCCCCACATTCTCGGGGGTGCGGTTAGGAACGAGGTTTCATCGGTTTAGATCGCCTCAAGAGCCCCTCGTCATCAGAATCGGTAATGAAAGGGTTCCTGGGCTTCCTCGGGAGGGAGGTGTCAGACTCAGGATCAATCGGATCAGCAACAGGCACGATAATGGCACTAGTAGTCTGGGAAGGTTCTAACTTTTCAACTTTGTCTTGACGCTTCTTAAGGTATTTTAACATCTCTAGCAGCAAGCACCAAATAGTTAATAGTCCCATTGCCTCCTTCCATCCACAGATAGCACTATCAATCAACTTTTCGCGAATCTGTTCCCACAGCAGAATACTAAATGCTGTTTCCACGTCAAGTGGGAAGCCATTCTGTTTACCCCATATGAGCATCTTTTGTAAAGTCCTCTTGTCTTGAAAATTATTTTCCAGGCGTTTAAAACACTGATCTCTTCTTTAGTGAGAGTTCCTCCCATGTTCCCGGTGGCTCACCTGGTACGTTAGGTGTCAAGTATCGGTCCGTGGACTAGCAGCTCCACTGCTGCTCTCAGCTTCATCGGGCTCTGTCTCCACTGCTTTTCCTGCAGTCCAGGGATTCGTCAGGGTCACCAGATGTCTCTGTTGAGATGGACTGAATGACATTAGCTGCAGAAAAGCCCCAAAAGCACAAAGGCACAGAAAGGGCACAAAAAGCACTTTATTGCTCTATACCACTACATTTATATCCATCCTCGCTCAAACTTGTACAGATGTGTCTTTGCTTCATTGGTCCAAAGTTGTTTTTCTCAATTATTATTGGTTGGTATTTACAGAACTTATCCTCTACCCACGAGATAGCACATACGCTTTGCTTTGCAATTAGCGCTTCCTCAAACTTGCTTACATTCCCCGTTTCTCTGTTTCTCCTTGTTCTCTCATGGGAAAACTGTAATCCTTCCAAGGTCAGAGTATTGCTTGAAACCCTCAGTCCCACCGAGGTCCCCTACAGAAGGATGCCTTCTTTTGCTTGCCCCTGAGTTCGGAGAGCCTGCCCTTGTTTTCCTTTAAGTGGGAAAACCCTGATTCTGGAAGAAGAACACAAATCACACAGACAGTATTGTCACAGGGATTTAAGAACAGTCCCACTCTTTTTGGGAACCAACTAGCCAAAGACCTGGAATAGGGGTGGTATTGCAGTACGTGGAATATTTTATTTGTAGCCACTGAAACAAGGAACATTTGTATGGGATGGACAGTCAGTTTGTTGAATTTTCTTGGACTAAATGGTTATCGAGTCTCTCCCCAGAAGGCCCAGCTGGCTCAGCAGCAAGTAACCCATCTTGGATATGAGATCACCGTCAGACAACGAACCTTAGGGACTGCAAGGAAGGAAGCTGTTTGCCAAACCCCCAGACCCCACAACGCTAAAGAACTTCGTACATTCTCAGTGGGTCCTCCGAGGATCCAGTGATACATGATTGCCTGGAGACCACTGAGGCAAGATATTCTAGTCGACCGGACTGGAAAGAGGAGCCTCTAAAAGATGCTGAAGACTCCTGATACACTGACGGAACCAGCTTTGTTTGACAAGGCACCCGCAAAGCAGGATATGCAGTAACCACTACAGAACAGGTAATAGCGTCCAGAGCTCTTGCTACAGACGCCTCAGCATAAAAGGCAGAAATAATGGCCTTGACTTGAGTGCTGGAATTGGCAAAAGGAAAAAGGCTCTAAATATGCATTTGGGGTATTACATGCCCATGGAGAGATCTGTAAAGAAAGGGAACTTTTGTCTACCCAGGGAAAGCATATAAAGCATGCTAAAGAAATTCTCAAACTCCTGGAAGCAGTTCAGTTACCAGAGAAGGTAGCCATTATGCACTGTAAAGATCACCAGAAAGGAACAACTGTACAAGATCTGGGCAACTCAATGGCAGACCGCTAGGCAAAGAGTGGCCGAGGCTGGTGAAGTGGAGGTGCCATCTTTGTCCCAGATGGTAAAATACAGATTGATTGTGAGCGAAGGTATTCAAAGGCAGATCAGAAGTTAATTGAGGATCTAGGTGGAAACATGGAAAAGGGTAAATAGGCAAAGACTTCACAAGGTAAAATAATAGTACTGTTGATGCTGTTATGGGCTGTGGTTATGGCAGAGCATAGAAAAACACATTGCGGGGCAGAGGCATTACGTAAGTATCTGAATCAACATATAGTTGCTCGAAATTTATATACTACAATGAGGTAGGTAACACAACAGTGTGAAGTCTGTTTACAAAATAATCCTCACACCGGCTCAAAATCTCCATTAGGACAGATAGGGAAAGGAAATTTCCCAGGACAACAATAGCAAATTGACTTTTCAGAACTCCCAATAAAAGGGGGGTTCTGGTATTTAACAAATACCTTTTCAGGTTGTCCAGAAGAGTTTCCCACAAGGACAGCCAAGGCTCGGGAGGTAACTAAAGCATTAATATAAGAGATAATGCCATGCTTCAGGGTATCGGCCATTATATCCTTGGACAAAAGACCACACTTTATTTCAAAGATAGTACAACAAGTTTGCAAATGTTTGGAAATAGATTGGCAGCTCCATACTCCATACCGCCCTCAGCCGAGTGGTCAAGTGGAGAAGATGAGCCATTTAATTAAACAACAGATTGTAAAACTGGGACAAGAAACTAACTTAGCTTGGCCTCAGTCCCTTTCTTTGTCCCTCCTGCGCATACGAGCTAGTCTGAGAGCAAAGGAACAATTGAGCCTGTTTGAAATCTTGTACAGATGACCCTATGGAATACAGAAAGGAATGGCCGTGCAAGCTGGGGAAGAATGTATTACCTCTTATATGACAGCATTAGGCAAACAGCTTAATCAAATAGGGAAACAGGTGGTTGGAGTCTGGAGTAGAGGGTTGGATGTGCTATACATAACATACAGCCAGGAGATTATGTCTATATAAAGTCTCTTACAGAGAAAACCTCAGAACCGAAGTGGGAAGGCCCTTTCCAAGTACTTCTCACCTCCTTCACAGCAATCAAAATCGAGGAGCAGAGTGCCTGGATTCACCATACTAGAGTAAAGAAGGCCCACAAATCTCCATGGAAAGTTACCGCAAAGTCAGACGGACATTTGGTATTTACACGATAATCTGGGTTTGTATGTGCACTCTAAATATTTTGCCAAGGTGTTAGACAAGGAATCAATGTATTAATAAAAAAATTTACTAGTCTCTAGAAAAGGGGGGAATTAAGGTGGTGGGATAGCTAACTTACCTAGCTAACGCCATATCTTTAAGCTGTACCTTTTGAGCATTGCCTGAATTAAATATTATCTAACTTCTCTTAAGAAAGACTTGTATTAGCCAGTATAGCTTAGAAAAGACTAATATTCATTAACCATTGTGTATGTGTTAACCCAAGCAAGAAAAGGGACGTTGCAAGGGGAAAAGAAACAATAGATAAGGAAGGATAGGATGGCTTAATCAGTTACAAGACCAAGCTGAAGCCAGCCTTGAGTTTGGAACCTAGACAACCCAGCAAATTTTGAGCTGTGGATGCTGAAAAGCTGCTAGAAGAGGGATTTTCTCAGATTCTCACAATATTCGGTGAAAATCCTGCCTTTCTCACACATGTTATGAGAAACAGTAGGATGGTTTTCGTAAGCTAGACCAACACCTGGTGTTTTGCTAAGTTCTGTTTATGGTACATTGGAAAAATATTTTTAAATGGTTGTTGTAGGACTTTAGCCAATCGCCCTAGGAGATGGGTGATCACTAACCAGTCGCCCTATGGGGCTAGGGTATATAAAACGGGGTTGTAAATTAATAAAGTTGCCTCTTTGCCTGCTCTTGCTGAATTTATATGTTGCTGCATCTCTCCGCTCCCAACATAAACAGCGACATTGAGCCAAGGTGAAAAGTGCATAGGGAGGAAGACATACGGCCTTCCTCCCAAAGACTCCAGCCCACGACCACCAGGAGGTATGGTGCATGCGTCAAAAGGAGGAGCTGAAGGTGGAGCATATGGAAATGATTTCTTGGAACTGATTACCCTAAGGACGCCCTTTCGGGGAAAGATCATGAATATGTATAGGTGATTGTGAATATGCATTACTAAGTGGAATAAATATGGGATGGTTGATTGGCGGGGTGCGCACATTTGTGGAGGGGCGACCCCCTGTTCTGCACAGCACTGAATAAACATACCTACTTTACAACCTTCTGGGTTGTGGAGTCTGTTTTCCCCATGTCAGAGGTATACCTTTAGTTTTGAAGGGTACCCGTAATACGTAGGAGACGCCCTACGAAGGGTACCATATGCCAGATATATTAATATCTTGAACATACTTGGTATTTGGTATTTGTATGCATACTTGGTATTTGGGTCCGGATCATAAGATTTATCAGTATTTTGGACTATTGGAATGTTATATGGACTATGATTGTGCATGATCCACATTATTTTAATTGCTTATGTTATTTTATTGTGTGGTTAAGTTATCACTGTTAGGTAAACTTAAATCACCATTATTGCTGTTAAGTAATGTATGAGTGAACTGAGTGTGCTTGAGATGCAGCAGGTCTGCGAAGTGAGTGCGGAGTTCCGATCTGTGGTTCCACTATACCGCAAGGGGTACGGCCAGAGATGAATGAAGTGATTGTAGCTTGCTTGGTGATTCCTGGGAATTTTGACTTTTGGAGTGAAGAAAAAACTAACTGGTTGGATAAATTGTATCTAGTTATCCACTGTACATCAGGAATCAAGCAGAGCTGCCCCCAGCCCCTCTGTTATATGTGAGAATCGGCTGTATCGCAAGGGGATTTCTGCTAAATTTAGGGATATAAATTAGAAGAAAGGAAAATGATATAGGGGTACAAGACCCCTTTGAACTAATTCAGTGTCTGGGTATCATTTTGTGTTTTGTGTATTATTGTTTTGAGTGTGTTTGTATCATCGTATTATGGGTTTGTGTTCTTTTTGATGAGTTCTGAACAATCACAGACTGGAGAAATTTAAAGACTATTAATGTATTGACATAAGTTCGGGGCTAGTTTCAAGCTATCGTTTTGTTAGCATTAGGAAAGGATAGGTGAGAGAGAGAGAGACAAGGACAGCACAGACACAGGAAGGACAGTGACTCCCTCTCTGAGCTCTTCTCCTTTATGAGATAAGAGTAAATTGGGGAGGATGAGAGCCAGGAGACAGGGCGGACAGGGAATTAGAAAAACAAAAGGAGGCAGCCAGGAAGGTTTGTTGAAATCGTGATCAGCAACAGGAGAAGGGATTTATAGCTTTAGAACAAAGAAAAGGGAGGACTAGGAAACTCTGTAGGAGGAAGGAGAGGCACATTGCTTGTAAACCAGTGTGCATATTGTAACAACGGACATTGGAATGCCCAAAGCACAGGCAGGCTCTGACTGAAGAAGCAGATTGATGGGGCCTGGGGCATCTACGCCAGTGGATCCACTGGTTAAAATAAAGCTGGGGAAACAGGAAAGGAAGTAGAATTTCTAGTCGTAGAAGCCTTTTTCTGTTTTGAATAAAAAATTAACACCTGTAAATAAGAATTTTGTAAGTGTTATGGGAGCTACTGGCCAACCAGAAAAAGCATTTTTTTTTGAAACCACTCAGGTTTAAATTGGGGAAACAAATTGGAAAAAAACAATTTTGATATTTGCCAAATTCCCCTAAACCCTTGTTAGAGCAGGATTTGCTTGAACAATTGGAAGCTAAAATTTAATTGAAACCTGCAGGAGTGAAAGTTAACATTTTAGAAGATCAATTAATTCAGATTTTAAGATTGTCAGTAATCCAAAATCAAAAACGGAATTTAATTTCTCAAGAAATACTGGAGCAGATATTCCCAGGAATGTGGGTTTCTGAGATGCCTGGGAGAGCTAAGAATGTAAAACAAGTAACAGTTAAATCAAACCCTAGAGCTGGCTCTGTTAGGGTAAAGCTAACCCATATACCCTATTGACGAAGCTCAGGGAGGATCAAATTTTGTTCACTGTCTTAGACTTGAATGATGCCTTCTTCTGTCTAACATTAACAGAAGAGAGTTGAAAAATATTTGCTTTTGAATGGGAGAACCCTGAGACAGGAAAACCCCAGGGATTCAAAAATAGCCCTACAGTATTTGGTAAATTGGCCCAGGAGTTAGAAACTTGGGAACCTCTATCCGAAGACAGAATCCTCCTGCAGTATGTTGATTATCTTCTTATTGCACCCAAAACCAAAGAAGAATGCTTTAGGTGGACTGTAAGCTTGTTAAACTTTCTTGGACTAAGTGGATATCGAGTCTCTCAACAGAAAGCCCAGATTGTGAAGAAACAAGTTCCCTACTGTCTTGGTTTGAAAGACAGGTGTCTGCCAAGGAAGGCAGGAGTCCCCCTTGGAATGGTAAATGCAACCCCCTCACCTCCAAATGCTTATAATTTTGAAATTAAGGGGTTTTCAGGCAAAGATATGAGGAATAGGAATAATGGTTCTTTACTAAATATATATATATAAAACAAGACAAACAAACAACACTAACTATGGCAGTAACAACAAACAGAGCCAGGAACCCAGTGTCAGCCTCTATCGGCTGCAAGCACTTTCCCCTTTGGTACAGTTCCACTCACAGCCGGCAGGGGCGTGGGCGGCTCCCGGTGAGCAGGGAGGGCGTGATGGTCTCCCCGCCGCTCCAGAGCCAGCTCAGTCCCCACGTGGCAATGGCTGACGAAAAGCCCGCTTCACAAACCCCCCTGGACAGCCGATGCAAGTGCCCAGCAGGATCCCCGTGAGACAGCAGGGGCAGAAGGAGAAACAGGAGACGCAGTGGGGACGGCCTCTCTCCACCATGAGGGCAGCTTCTCTCCCCTTCCAATGCAGGGAGAAAAAACAGAGCCCTAGGTGCTCCACCCAACCCCCTTTATTCGGCAGCTGGCTGGACCCCTCCCCCTGTGGCCAGGTCTTTTTTTTCTCTCTTAAGTACAGCAATTTATCTCCTTGATGAACAAGTATGGGAAAATTCTTTAAGAGAAGAAGGAAAACAGAACTCCCATAAACCCCAACACCTACCTAGGATATGAAGTCTCGGGAGGACTTTGGGAACTAGGGAAGGAAGAGAAGGAAGCTGTCTGCAGGATACCTGAACCTCGAATGGTAAAAGACCTCCACACATTTCTGGGAATGACAGGTTGGTGTCAATTATGGATACATAACTGTGGGATTTTAGTAAAACTATGAACTATCAAAGAAGCCTCTGCTGATTTAGTTTGGACTCCAGAGTCAAAGAGTGCATTTAAGTAATTGAAAAATGAGCCAATAGAGGCTCTAGCTTTAGCACTCCCAGACATCACCAAGCCATTCTGACTGTTCTCATATGAGAGACAAGGTACAAGACATTAGGGGTACTGGCCCAAAGGTTGGGACCGTACAAAAGGGCTGTAGCCTACTTCTCCAAGCAATTGAATGAAGATAGCAAAGGATGGCCTGGATGCTTATGGGCAGTGGCCGCTGTGATACTGAACATATAGGAGGCATGAAAATTCACTATGGAACAACAAACAACTGGTTTAGTGTCCCATGCAGTACCGTGGGTATTAGAACAAAAAGGATATAATTGTCTATCCCCATCCTGATTTTTGAAATATCAGTCCATTCTTCTTGAATCTGATGATGTTAAGACTGAAGTAACTAATATTGTGAGTCCAGCCTCTTTCCTCAGAAGACAGAAATCTGAACCAGTGGCACCTGACTGACTAGGTACCATGGAAACAGTATATTCCAGCAGATCATATCGAACAGAGGAACCACTGGAAGATGCAGAAGAATCACAGACAGAAGCATTTTCATCTGACAAGGGAACCGTAAGGCTGGATATGCAGTAACAACAACAGACAAGGTAATTGAGTCTCAACCACTACCTGGTGGAACAGTGGGCCAAAAGGCTGAAATAATTGCTCTCACTAGAGCCCTGGAACTAGCAGAAGGAAGAAAGATAGACATATGGACAGATTCCAAATATGCCTTTGGAGTTGTCCATGCTCACGGAGCTATTTGCAAGGAAAGAGGCTTGCCATTCGCTCAAGGAAAACAAATTAAACATGCGGAAGAAATACTCCACCTATTGGAAGCTGTCCAGCTAAGGTTGCCATTATGCATTGTCGTGGGCACCTAAGGGGTAACACCAATCCAGAGAAAGGTAACCCACTGACTGCCTAAGAGGCTAAAAAGGACATAGAAAGAACACAAGAAAAGCAAATTTTAACATTAATTACAGATAATAGGAATATAAACCTAGGTTGGCAAGGAAACATTGCATATTATAAATTGTACTGTGAATTGATAAAAGAATTGGGGGGGACAAGTTCTCTCTGGAGGTTGGGCTCAGTTAGTGGATGGCGGGATAGTAGTCCCTGCCAAATTAGTATGGGGAGTAGTGAGGGAGAACATAAGAAGGCTCACTGGGGAAGAGGTCGATTACATAAATTTCTGAATCAGAGATTGGTCAGAAAGAATTTATATACAACAGTCAGGTAGGTAACACAACAGTGTGAATTATGATCTGGAAATAATCCCAATATTAGTAATTGAATACAGTTGGGACAGATTGGAAAGGGGAATGCTCTGGGGGACCACTGGCAGATTGATATTTCTGAATGTTATAGTTGAATTGAAACCTACTGAATCCAAAAGGGATTTCATCAAATATTTATTAAAAAAAATAGAAAAGCAAAAGCAGTGCTGGGCGGCTGGGGAGTTGCATCTCCACCAACAGCTCGCAAATTCAAGCAAGTTAAATAGCCCTTTTTATCTTCACTGAGATGTCTTTGGTACGTCCCTCTACTTCTTCCGTGATCGTGGTGTCTTCACGTCCAGACCTGAAACAATTCAGGTAGTCCCGATAAGACGTCCGTTGCGAAATCAGCTTTAGGCAACCCTCGCTTACATGGTTGATTAGCTTAAGATAGTACATTCTGATACCATTGTGGTTAAGCTTAAGTGGTTAAGTGCTGAGCAAATTGGCTGATGTTATTGCCCTGCCACTCTCCATCATTTTTGCAAAATCATGGCAAACGGGAGAGGTGCCGGAGGACTAGAGGAAAGCCAATGTCACTCCAGTCTTCAAAAAGGGCAGGAAAGAGATTCCAGAAAACTGTAGTCCAGTCAGTCTTACCTCCATCCCTGGAAAGATAATGGAGAGGCTCATTCTGGAGGTTATCTCTAGGCACATGGAAGATAAGAAGGTTATCAGTAGTCAACATGGATTTACCAAGGGGAAGTCATACTTGACTAATCTAATAGCCTTCTATGATATTGTAACTGGATGGCTAGATGCAGGGAGACCAGTGGATATAGTCTATCTTGACCTTAGCAAGGCTTTTGACACAGTCTCCTGTAACATCCTTGTGGAGAAGCTTGGGAAGTATGGGATAGAAGAGCAGGTAGTAAGATGGATTAGTAACTGGTTGGACAATAGAGTCCAGAGAGTGGTGGTCAATGGTGCCAAATCCAGCTGGAGAGCTGTAACCAGTGGAGTCCCCCAGGGATCAGTGCTGGGTCCGGTC
Source organism: Todiramphus chloris collaris (assembly GCA_025345505.1). Taxonomy (NCBI): domain Eukaryota; kingdom Metazoa; phylum Chordata; class Aves; order Coraciiformes; family Alcedinidae; genus Todiramphus; species Todiramphus chloris. The sequence goes on from JANVCC010010254.1 coordinate 960,989, forward strand.
CTGTTCAACATCTTTATCAATGACAATGATGACAGGACAGAGTGTCTGCTCAGCAAGTTTGCTGATGACACAAAACTGGGAGGATTGGCAGATACACCTGAAAGCTGTGCAGCCATCCAGCGGGACTTGGACAGGTTGGAGAACTGGGCAGGGCAGAACCAAATGAGGTTTAACAAGGATAAATGTAGAGTCCTGCATCTAGGTAAGAATAATAAATGACACCAGTACAGACTGGGAGGTGATCTGCTGGAGAACAGTCTTGTGGAGAAAGACTTGGGAGTCCTGGTGGACAAGTTCTCCATGGAGCAGCAATGTGCCCTTGTGGCCAAGAGGGCCAATGGTATCCTAGGGTGTATCAAGAGGAGCGTGTCCAGCAGATCGAAGGAGGTTCTCCTCCCCCTCTACTCTGCACTGGTGAGACCTCACCTGGAGTATTGTGTCCAGTTCTGGGCTCCCCAGTTCAAGAGAGACAGGTATCTGCTTGAGAGAGTTCAACGGAGGGCTACAAGGATGATTAAGGGACTGGAGCACATGCCTTATGAGGAGAGGCTGAGACACCTGGGGCTCTTTAGTCTGGAAAAGAGAAGACTGAGAGGGGATTTGATAAATGTTTATAAATATATGAGGGCTAAGTGTCAAGAGGAAAGGGACAGCCTCTTCTCACTCGTGCCTTGTGATAGGACTAGGGGGAATGGATATAAGCTGGAGCACAAGAGGTTCCACCTTAACATGAGGAGGAACTTCTTTACAGTAAGCGTCACAGAGCACTGGAACAGGCTGCCCAGAGAGGTTGTGGAGTCCCCTTCTCTGGAGATTTTCAAAACTCGCCTGGATGCTTTCCTGAGTGACCTGTGTTAGGGTAGATTAGGTTGTAGGGTAGCTTATATGATCCTGCTCTGGCAGGGGGGTTGAACTCGAAGATCTCCAAGGTCCCTTTCAACCCCTAACACTCTGTGATTCTGTAAGCTTCTCAACATTCACACAGGACGTTCTCCTGTAAGACCATTCCTCTTGCTTTACTCGTTTGAGTAGCAAATAACTCTTAGCTACATATTACATGAGCTACATAGAAAAGGGAGGTATAGGCATTTACTGGTATTAACAGATACCTTTTCAGGATGGCCAGAAGCATTCCCTTGTCAAACTAATAAAGCTAGAGAAGTTTCAAAGGCCTTGCTGCATGAAATAATACCGAGGTTTGGAGTACCTTCTGTAATGTCCTTGGATCAGGGAACACATTTCACTGATGAAATTATACTACAGATTAGCAAGGCATTAGGGATCGATTGGCAATTACAGACTCCTAACAGGACACAAGCAAGCGGACAAGTGGAAAAAATTAATCATATGATAAAACAACAAATAGCCAAGATATGTCAGTAAGCAAACTTATATTGGTACTAGGCATTACCTATTGCCTTACTTAGGTTTCGAGTGAAACCTAGGACTAAGGGAAACTTACACCCTTTTCAGATATTGTATGGGAGGCCTTACCAAACTAAGTAGCTAAGGGAAGACTTTAAACAATTTGGAAATCACTATTTACAAAACCATGTCATCTCTTTGGTGAAGCAATTAGAGAAAATCAACAAGATAGTTTTAGGAACCAGAATTAGGGGATTGGATCATCCTGTCCATCCCTTTATTCCTGGAGATTGAGTTTATGTTAAGAATTTTTCAGGTAACCCATTGGAAGAGAAGTGGAATGGACTCTACCAGGTCTTTTTGATCACCTACACTGCAATCAAGATAAAGGAACAACCTGCCTGGATCCACTACTCTCGAGTGAAGAGGGCTCCAAATAAACAGTGGACATCTGAACCTGCAGGACCACTTAAAATTGTGGAGGGAGTGAAATGGGAATCAGATATTTTATGATTGCGTTAATCATTGTAAATATTCTTGTTGCTTGGGACAGGAACATACTTTTTGAAACTATCTGAATGCTAACTAATGCTACTAAAGACTGATGGATTTGGACTGCCTTACCTAATGGAGACATGAGGCTGCCTCTACACGGGGTGGCCTCAACTTATTGCAACTATGATAACAATACCTGGCCTTAATTTTGGAGGCCTGATGGAAGTTATTGTTCTCCTGATAATTCGAGCTATGGGCTTGTCCCAAAATTCAATTTACAAATATTAGAAGGTATCAAAACCCAGTTTCTGGTTAGCAATAATAACTGTAATTAGAGGAATAGATCAAAAAATTGCCTTTGCTCCTCATCAATCTGTTTCAATTGTAATAAATGTACTTGTAATGATGGATGGAATGATTATTGGAAAATCAGACTACAGTGAAAGTAGGCACATGGAATCTGACAGGATTGAATGTTATGTACATAGATTTTTTGTAATCGCACACAATTGCAAACTTATGCGATCTGAGGTTGGGACATAATGGGAAATCAGACTTATCAGCATGGATGGCAGAGTGTGGCCACCAGCGGGCCTTGTAGGCTACCCGATGGGTATTGGTGGTTGTGCGGAGACAGCATTAGTAGGAAGCAGCTCCCTGCAGTATGGAAGGGAATGTGTACAATTGGACACTTAATTCCCTGGGATAAGATCTAAATGGGAAGAGATTCCCTTAGCAAAAAGGGGAACGGGATTCCATAGTTTTGTGAGATGGTTTTTTCCCTTGGTTAGGGGTCAGTGAACTCGAGAAAGCTATAGTGAATATTTCAGCCACTCTGGATGACGTATTTAACATCACTACGGATGCCATCCATGGTCTTCAGACAGAGGTAAATTCACTCTCAAAAGTAGTTTTACAGAATAGAATGGCACTGGTCTTATTAACCCTGAAGGAAGGAGGGGTTTGCACAATTAAAATCAGAGTTGTTGTGTACATGTAAACCAGGAGAGCAGAATCGAGGAAGATTTGGGTAAATTGTGGAAGAAAACTCGAGTTTTTCATGGAGTCACTAAAGATGATACTAGTTGGGGATTCAGGGAATTTTGGGAAAAACTGACCTTCTGGCTTCCAAACTTAGCTTGGTTGAGACAAATCTTTGCATTTGTAGTAGGATTTGTTATTTTGATTGCTTTAACTTGTATAATTATTCAATGTACCCTTTGGTGTTACAAGAATATTTAGATAATTATGAAGACTGGAAATGCAATAGAATTAAACACCAGGTAGAAACTGGAAAATATTTTATAAAGACGTTAATCAATAATGGTATTTTATAATCATAGCAAAATAATTTGCGCTGTACATAGAAAAGGGGGGATATTGAAAGCAGGAGATGGGATGTCTGGTGAAGTTTTACTAATCTTTGAATAAGCAACAACAATAAACGTGTAGTTGCCTAGTAGGGACATACGGTGAAATTCATAATCTTGTAGATAGTGGTTATATCCGGGAACTGGACAACAAGATGTCTCGAGGCACCTGAGCATGCTGAACAGACAAGAATCATTTTTGTGGCAAGAATAAGGATTTTAGGCTTTTGGTCACTAAAAGAACACAGTGATGAAGAAGAAAAGATGAAGTAAATGACCACCAGAGGTCACAAAAGACCACCAAGGGGAGAAAAGACCCTAACCCTAATTTTATTACGCATGCTCGGACTATGTAAATGATTCCAGGAACCCATTAGCATAAGCCTGGCCTTTCTAAGAAATATAATGAATATGTATTGACACACAGAAACAAACTCTACAAACCGTGAAAGGTTTTAAAGGAGGTATGTTTATTATGGCGCTGGGTGCAAGGGGGATCACTCCTCCTAACTTGCACACCGAAGTGTCCAGCGAGCAGGTATTTATTACACTGAATCATGCATATTCAACAGAGTTAGCTACATATTCATTATATGCGGTTGGATTATTATAATCAGTTCTTGGAACTCATTATCAGAGGCCTCCTCCCATTTGTTCTTGTGCACTGCTGTCTGGTGGTCATGGGCTGGGGTCCTTGGGAGGAAGGCTCCCAGTCTTCCTTGCGGTGTACTTTTCACCTTTGGTCTAAAGTGCTGACATGTTACAGTCTTCTAATTGAAGAACTGGTATGGTCTGTCTTATCTCTGGTAGCCCCTCTTTGTTAACAATGAGTTCCTACTTTGTTTAGGTTAGTTTCTCTTATCTACAGACTATGCAAGATGAGCTAAGGCCCCTAAAGCTGTCATGCCTCATGATTATTCCACCTTTGTTCTTATCTTAGGAGGTCCAAGGATATTGTAAAGAATTACAAAGTATTTACAAGGGTTGCTCAACTGGCTTCCTTATTTTCCAAACATAACACTCTCTCCTCACTACAGTATGTTTAGCCTGCATATAAACTATGTACCTAGCTTGCATCAAGACACACACATTTGGAGGAGTGATCCCCTGTGCATCCGGCACTGCAAAATAAAGAATGCCTGCATCATAACTTCGGTCATTGAGTTTTTCACTGCATCACTATTAAAAATAAAACTAATAAGACAAATAATCACCACCACCACCTTATTGGGAATCAGAACACAAATCTCTGAAGACTAAAAGCTTTACAAGTCACTGTTAACATAAGTCTCAGCTTCTACTAACTGCTTGAGTTAATTGATTAAGCTGGTTTAAAATAAAATAAAATAAAATAAAATAAATAAAAAATCCTACAAATACAAAACATCACTTGGCCTAAGGCATTACAGTGTCTCACTCTCCCACACAAGTACATAAGTCATAACTAGAAGTACATAAAAGGTGCTGGGGTAAGGCTACACTAGGATAAACAGTCTGGTTCTGTGAGAGGAGGCAGTTGTATGTGGCTCACCACCAGACACATCTACATTGATTTGACAGACACAGGAGTGCCTTGCAGACCATGAGATACACTGACTGGAACACTACTTAAGTATTGAAAGGATTGATATCCCTGGTTGTTCCCCAGGGTGATACACAGAAATTTTAAATCTTAGTAGCCTTACCTGCATTCTTTTCTTAGCCTCACTTGCATAGTTTAGTTATCTGTTGGGTAGAGTTGATAATGAGATGTTTTGAAACATGCAACTTCTTGCCTGGCAAAGATAAAACAGGTCTTGAGATGGTTCATTAAGCCAGAGCACCCCTGATAACAGGGACTCAAGACATCAAGATAAGCACAGAAAAGGACACCAATGTTAAGATAATCACCTGAAAACTAATTTAAACTAACCTTCTTGGAGCATTTTAGGGTTGAAGGATGGATGAGCTAACCCCATGATCATATATGGGCAAAGGAAGACCAGAGGTCAACTAACAGTGTGAGGAAGATTATGAAAGACCACCAGAGGGGGAAAAGACCCTAACCCTTATTTTATTACACATGCTCAGGCTGTGTAAATGAATTCCGGGAACTCATTAGTGTAAGACTGCCCTTTCCAGGAAATTTGATGAATATGTATGGTTTTCCTGTATATTAGATGGTGTGTTTTGCTAATTCGTTGGAGCACTTATGGAGGAGAATCCCCACTGCTGCCCAGCACTGCAATAAAGAATGCCTGCTTAATAACAACTCTGTTGTGACGTGCGGAAAACAAACTCTACAACCCGTGAAAGGTTATAAAGCA
>JANVCC010010278.1:0-11472 GCA_025345505.1 Todiramphus chloris collaris
TGTTCCGATCACTTCTGAGGCAGCTCGAACTCCTTCATATGCTGCCAATATCTCCTTTTCTGTTGGAGAATAGTTGGCCTCAGATCCCCTGTATCCTCGACTCCAAAAACCCAGGGGTCGGCCTCGTGTCTCCCCAAGTGCCCTCTGCCAGAGGCTCCAGGTAGGACCATTCTTCCCAGCTGCGCTGTAGAGTATGTTTTTGATATTTGGTCCTGTCCGGACTGGCCCAAGGGCTACAGCATGCGCAATCTCCTGTTTAATTTGTTCAAAGGCCTGTTGCTGTTCAGGGCCCCAGTTAAAGTCATTCTTCTTCCGGGTCACATGGTAGAGCGGGCTCACAATGAGGCTGTAATCTGGAATATGCATTCTCCAGAAACCCACAGCACCCAGGAAAGCCTGTGTCTCCTTTTTGTTGGTTGGTGGAGACATTGTTGTTATCTTATTGATCACGTCCATCGGGATGTGTCGACGCCCATCCTGCCATTTTATTCCAAGGAACTGGATTTCCTGCGCAGGCCCCTTCACCTTGCTTCACTTTACAGCAAACCCAGCCTTCAGGAGGATTTCAATTATTTTCTTCCCTTTCTCGAAAACTTCTCCTGCTGTGTTGCCCCATACGATGATGTCATCAATGTACTGAAGGTGCTCTGGAGCCCCACCTTCCTCCAGTGCAGTGTGAATCAGTCTGTGACAGATGGTGGGGCTGTGTTTCCACCCCTGGGGCAATCGATTCCAGGTGTACTGGACTCCCCTCCAGGTGAAGGCAAACTGTGGCCTGCACTCTGGTGCTATGGGAATGGAGAAAAATGCATTAGCAATGTCAATCGTGGCGTACCACTTGGCTGCCTTGGACTCCAGCTCATACTGAAGTTCCAGCATGTCTGGCACAGCAGCACTCAGCATTGGTGTAACTTCATTCAGACCACAATAGTCCACTGTCAATCTCCATTCTCCATTTGACTTTTACACAGATCATACGGGGCTGTTGAAAGGTGAATGAGTTTTGCTGATCACTCCCTGGCTCTGCAGCTGATGAATCAATTCCTGGATGGGGATCAGGGAATCTCTGTTGGTGCGATATTGCCGCCGATGCACCGTTGTCGTGGCCATTGGCACCAGCTGCTCTGCAACCTTCATCAGCCCCACTACAGAAGGGTTCTCTGAGAGGCCTGGCAAGGTGGACAACTGTTCACTTCCCTCTGCCTCCAAGGCAGCAACACCAAAAGCCCACCGGTATCCTTTTGGATCCTTGAAATAGCCTCTCCTAAAATAATCTATGCCAAGGATGCACGGGGCCTCTGGGCCAGTCACAATGGGGTGTTTATACCACTCCTTACCAGTCAGGCTCACTTCAGCCTCCAGTACTGTCAACTGCTGAGATCCCCCTGTCACCCCGGAAATACTTATGGGCTCAGCTCCTCTGTATTCAGATGGCATCACTGTGCACTGCGCTCCTGTATCGACTAAGGCCTTGTATCTCTGTGGGTCTGACGTGCCAGGCCATCGGATCCACACAGTCCAGTAAACACGATTGTCCCTTTCCTCCACCTGACTAGAGGCAGGGCTTCTCTATTCCTGCTCCTGGTCTGAATATTCACTGTCTGACCCTTGCTGTGTCAAACCAGAAGTCCCCTCATCAGGCTCAGTGGAGTTGATTTTATTCTTCCTGTATCTGCGAGATCGTCGATTGCCTTCTTGTGCTTCAACACTGACTGCGTTAATGGTCTTCTTGGATGGCCCTTTTTTAACAGCTGTCTTCCCTCTCAATTCCTGTACACGGGCTTCCAGCTTAAAAGTTGGTTCACCATCCCACTTCCTCATATCCTCCCCCTGGTCACGCAGGAAGAACCAGAGTGCACCACGTGGCATACGCCTCGGGCTCCCTTTCCCTCTGACTGGCTGATTCCTTGGGGGACTCCTGATATCCAAGGCACTAGCCCTTAGGGACGTGGAGGTACCAAGACTCTCTTCAAAGTTCTGAAGCCAGGAAGAAACAGTTTCCACGGTTGGATTATCCATTTGTGGATAATACATTGCTGCCAAGCTGGCAGAATATGATGCCGGTGCATTCTTAATCACTTTCCTCCACATGGCCCTTGTACACTGAACATCCTCTGGATCTTTAGGATGCTCGTCATCATCTAAATCCCCATAGATTACTTCCAGTACTGCTAGTTCCCTCAGGTACTGGATACCTTCATCAGCAGTGGACCATTTTCCTGAGGAGGTGGCATTCATTAAGTCTTCCTTGAATGCATATCTTGCTTTGACACTTGAAAGGAGCCGTCTCCAGAGACTGCAAATTGCTGCCTCTTTTCCAATCCCTCTTTCAATGCCACGATTCCTAGCAAGGGAGCCCAGCTCTTGGGCTTCCTTACCTTCCAGCTGTTGGGTATCAGCCCCAGTATCCCAGCATCGAAGCAGCCAGGTAACAATCCGTTCCCCTATCTGGCGGCTGTAATCCTTCCTCAGGTCTCAAAGTTCTGACGACATCAGGGACCGGGTGGTCTCTGCCTCTTGCTTCAATTCTGTCACCCCCTCCTCCTGTCTTCCTGTTGAGGGCCCAGCTTGTTGGTCATGTTCTTCCTCCTCTTCCACATCCCTCACTAACCGAGGGTAGGGGCCTGTTGTTCTCCTCGTCCACTGCTTCTTTTTCACTACTGGGTCTACTTTGCCAGTTGTGGTTGCCGTCCCTATCTCAACTCCGGTGTCTTCAGATGCAGTCTGGGTCCCTGCCTCAACCACAGTCCTCTGAGAGTACTCAACTGTGGCTCGATAGGCACAGGCCAGGCCCCAGTACAGTGCTAGGAGCTGCTGGTTCTCATCGGGGTAGACAAGGCACCCTTCTATTAAATGCTGTGTCAGCTTGCCAGGGTTGCTTGCCTGTTCGGGGATAAAGTCCCAGGCTACTGGAGGTGACAGCCGTCCTAGGAACCTGCCCAAATCCTGCCAGACCCCTTGCCACCCAGGGACAGGCCGTCTCAGGGCACATTTCGGTGCCACCCCACCTGAAACTTGTTTCCTTTCAGGCCAAACTGGGACCAGACTGTACACAACCCGGATTAGGACAACGATATTGATTAGCAGTATCCCAAAGCTCACATAAGGGTGGACGAGGACCTTGGGAGCATGCACGAATAAATCATCTACATCAATTTCCGGTAGAGATTCATTCATTTTCTCCCCAAGGTAGCCCCCCCAACACAGCAAAGCCACCAGTGCCAGTGTGGAACACATCGTTACTGTTTGTGCCAGGGTGCTCCTGATGCCCTTCATCCTCCCGAGACAGAAGCTTCCCCAGCACACTGTAGCTACAAATGCAAAAGCCAGGCCAAGAGACATTGTTTCAGTAAACATTTAGAAAAACAGCAGATAAGTGGGTACACGCAAACTCCGTGGCCTGCACAGGAGTTAGCTACTAGTACCTAAAGCAAAGCAAGCAAGCACGCACGCAAAGAAAGCAAGCAAGCAAGCACGCAAAGCAAGCAAGCAGCTGCTCATGCCCCACGTTGGGCGCCAAAAAGGAACTGTGGTGGGTTGACCCCGGCACGGCACCAGGTGCCCACCAAGCCCTTCTATCACTCCCCCCGACCCCCTTCAGCACAGCACGCAGGGAGAGAATAAGACGCAAAGCACAGGGGTGTGGGTTATGATAGACAAGATGTTATTTTGTACTTCCCGTTCACAGGCGATGCCGGGCCAAGTCCAGGAAGCAGGGCTCCGGGAACACGCAGCAGTCACTTGGAGGACAAAGCAGAATGCCCCCCCATCCTCCTCCTGCCCTCTCCCTTTATAGTTGAGCTGACGTCATATGGTATGGAATAGCCCACTGGTCAGCTCAGGTTGGTTGTATCTTCTCCCCCATCCTGCCCCCCATCCTCTGGTGCCGTGGGAGCAGCGGCAGTCATAACACGGGTGTGTTATCAACACCCTCCAGCTCCCAGTGCTACAGCATGAGGGCTGGATGGGGAAAAGCAGCCCAGCCAGACCCACTACAAGTATACAATGGATTAGGAATTTATCCCAATCTCACAGGACATGATGCAACCGTTGTATACATTACTACAGGGAAACAAGTACCCACAGGACACACTCAAACTCACCTCAGACATACGACTCTGCCTTGAGAACATACTACAACTTATGGTTGATAGCCATGTAGCCCGCATTAATCTGAAATTAGATGTCCTATCTCTTATGGGAAGCACCAAACAGGGTATGATTGGGTACCTGGGTCAAAAGGTAGCCTGGGAGGGACGTCAAAGATTCACAGCTTTGACATGGTTTATGACATCAGGAAAAAAGGCATTTGTCATCTGCCCAACTATGCTGGCAGACATGATCACTAAGGCCCGTTTAACTGCGCAAACTACCTTGGGAAGAGAGCCTGTTATCATTGTAATGCAATGTACAACAAATAGTTTTGAAAAGGCCTTAAACCTTTCCCCAGCCCTGCAAATCGCATTAGCAGATTATCCTGGACAGGTTCAATGTTTAGAAAGTATCGAATGGGTACAGCAATTAAGTACATTTAACATTGATCTTACACAGCGTGTAAGTGACAAACCAAATGATGGCCCCACATATTTTACCAATGCATCTTCTCTAACATCAACAGCGGTGGTGGTATGGCATGAGAACAGGGAGTGGAAGAAACGTACATATACTGACAGAAGTAGATCATTGCAGTGGTTAGAAGCAAAAGCTGTAGAGATGGCATTATGACAGAACAGAAACCTCATCGTGAATATATTAAGAGATTCTTATTATGTATATAAATTAATTTTATCAATGTCAACATCAGGAATACCATATTCCGAGACTGCAGTAATGCTAGATGCAGCACTACAGAATCAAACACAGGCATGCGCAATTATGCACACGAACAGTCATATAGACTACCCCAGTATCTATAAAGAAGGGAATGACAAGGCAGACTTAGCAGCAAAGGGTGTGTGGACTTTACAGCAAGCCCGAATATTGCATGAAGAGTTGCATATGGGAGCAAAGAGCTTAGCAAAAACTGCAGGGATATCATTTTCACAAGCCCGAGAAATCGTAGCAATGTGTCCACACTGTCAGACCTCACCGTTATGGCAAATGGGAGTCAACCTGCGGGGATTGGCTCCCTCAGCAATTTGTCAGACAGATGTTACAGTCTATGAACCTTTTAAGCCAAATTCTAATCTGTTTATAACTATTGATACCTATAGTGGTGTTTTAGCTGTTACAGCTAAAAGGAGAGCCCGTGTGAAAGAGACAATAATGCATTGTCAGACAGCTATGGCGTGGCTGGGAAAGCCCGATAGCATCAAAACAGACAACGGACCAAATTTTGTGTCCCAATCTGTAAAAAACTGGGCACATCGTTGGAATATTATCATCACACACAGTATCACCTATAATTCGACAGGTCAGGCAATTATAGAGCATGCTCACCATACATTGAAAGAATCTTTAAATCGCATCATAGAAAAGAAATCACATGTCCCTTTAGATCCGCAGGATGTTGTCTTAATGAAGGCGCTATATCTCTGGAATCAATTTGATAGACATGGAACAGACTGTACGCCCATGAAAAAACACTATAATCTTCCCACGACCGAGGTAAAGCCAAAGGTGTTAGTATGTTTTCCAGGAACAGACATATGGTCACCTGGGTGGTCACTGCTTGTTCTTGGTCGAGGATACACAGCTGTATCTCATCCTGATGAACCAGAAGTATGGTGGCTACCTGCAAGATGCGTTTGCCCTGACCTGCGGCACCAGGGGAAGAACAGGCAACCTCCAAATACAGACCAGAATGCAGGACCTCCTGATAACGACCAGAATGCCGCCCGTCAACCAAATGATCCTTCTGGTGATGACCAGCACACCGACCGTCAGGTAGATGGTCTGTCTACAGGCAAAGACTGGGATAGTCCTTCCACAAGCAGAGACTGAACTTTAAGTTTCTTTGTTATGGAGTCAGAAAGTTAAAGCCCTTAAGGCTATTTTAGAATTAATAGCTGATGTAAATTTCTATTTAAGATTAGTACCTGATAGAATTGTGATGTAGAATTTGTTTGCTAGATGTATTTCCTATGGCATCACTGGAGACTCCGCCCACTTCAAAGTAGCATCCGATTTGGGCTCTGTCTGGTAACTGGCCATTACCAAGCAGATCCCTTATGCTGCGTTTGTTCTCCTTTCTGCAAGGCTACCCGTAGAAGATTATTAACGATCTCTTTTTCGTCTTTAAACAAAAAGGGGGGAATTGTGGAACCAGAAGTTAGGCAGGTCCCTGCGAGATGTATCAGCCTGACTTTAACCACAATGATAACGCATGCCTTTAGATTCTTTTACAGGGAAAGGGAAGGATCTGGAGCCTTTTAGTACTGCTACGGGTTTTGGTGTCCTTGGTCAACGGTGATCACTCGTACAACTGGACGCTGATGCAACCTCAAGAATCACAAACACTCCAGTCTATAGTGACTCCGGGTGCTCCCTCCTTCAACGTCACGGTATGCTGTTTGATGGGCTGTTGGGGTTTTGGGGAGTTATTCTGTTTTCCTTCTTCTCTTAAAGAATTTTTCCATACTTGTTCGTCAGGGAGGTAAATTGCTGTACATAAGAGAGACAAAAGGACCTGGCCACAGGGGGAGGGGTCCAGCCAGCCGAATAAAGGGGGTTGGGTGGAGCCCCTAGGGCGCTTGTTTTGCTCCCTGCATTTGAGGTTAGAAGAAGCTGCCCTCGTGGTGCAGAGAACTCATCCCCACTGCGTCTCCTGCTCTCCCTGCTCCTACCAAGGATCTGGCAGAACACCGGGATCAGCTTGGAGAGAGGTTGTCCTTGCTGCGTCTCCTGCTTTTTCCTTCTACCCCTGCTGTCTCCAGAGGATCCTGCTGGACACCGGGATCGGTTGCCCAGTGGGGTTCGTGACACAGGCTTTTCGTTGGCCATTGCCACGTGAGGACTGAGCTGGCTCCGGAGCGGCTGGGAGACCATCGCGCCCTCCCTGCTCCCCGGGAGCCACCCGAGAGGTTGGCACTGGGTGCCTAGAGCTGTTTGCTGTAACTGCTGTAGTTATTGTTGTTTGTTTGTCTTGTTATATAGATATTTAGTAAAGAATTGTTATTCCTATTCCTCATATCTTTGCCTGAAAGCCCCTTAATTTCAAAATTACAACCATTTGGAGGGGAGGGGATTGCATTTCCATTCCAAGGGGGACTCCTGCCTTCCTTGGCAGACACCTGTCTTTCAAACCAAGACATGGGCCCAACTGTACTGAATCGCTGGAAAGGTCCACATTGTGTCACTGCCAATGCCAAATGGGACACTGGGGATTCCAATCACCCTGGCTAACCATCTTGTTATCCACCCTTGCTGGTCCTTTTCTTATCTTGCTGCTACCTTTAACTTTTGGACCTTGCGTTCTTAACAGACTAGTGGCATTTATTAAGTCTCACTTAGACACAGTAGAGGCACAGTATGTCTTGTTAGCTCACATGACTGACTATCATCACCAATGCACTTAATATTGTATCTCCACTGGCATGGAGGGGGGGGAATTGTGGTAGTATAGGGATGTGGCGATGCGGAAGATCACGTGCTGTAACGGAAACATAGAAACCAGGTAGGATACCACCCACGAAGGGCTGGGTCTGTTACTGGTATATAAGTGCCTGTAGCCTTTAATAAAACGCCATTTTGCCTTCTTCTCTATGAGAGTCTGAGTCTGACAATGGACCCTCAGTGTCTCCCGGGATTTTGGCACTGAGGATAGGACACGTTAATCACAACAATTACCATAGGTCATTCCAAGTCAAAGAAGGTGTCCATCTATGATCCAGCCTCTTGTGGCATTTGGAGTTAAGAGCCTTATAACAGAAGCTTCTCAAAACTAAGTGCCTAGTACCCAACTTCCCTCAAAGCCTGACAAATTTCTGAGAAGCAGGCTACAAAATGTAGGGGTATGTGGAAGAAGAGTGTCTGCTCCATTAAGGGTCTAGTCAAGAATCTTTTCAATACAAAAAGGGGGAAGCCAAAAATAACAACATACAGAGACAGAAACATGACCAAAAAATTATAAAGGGAGGCAGTACTGAGAACCAAACCTGGTCAGTTGCACTAATCGATAAGGGTATGTGTGAATGTTTATTTCAGTAAAATATCTAATTGAGAACCTCATCAAATGGGATACTAAAGAAAAGGGGAAATCCAGAGACAAAATATACAGAATACACAAACCTAACAGGAAAACTAAGACAAAGACAAGAAACAAATCTTGTGAATCTCACAAATTGATGGGCTATCAAGAAACCACATGCAAAACAAGACTTTGTAACTGTTAAAGATGCAAACACGAGGGTCCAGGATATAGAATCATAGAATCATAGAATGTCAAGGGCTGGAAGGGACCTCGAGAGATCATCTAGTCCAACCCCCCTGCCAGAGCAGGATCACCTAGACCAGGTCACACAGGAACGCGTCCAGGCGGGTCTTGAATATCTCCAGAGAGGGAGACTCCACAACCCCCCCGGGCAGCCTGTTCCAGTGTTCCATCACCCTCACTGTGAAAAAATTTTTCCTTATGTTTACATGAAACTTCCTGTGCCTCAGCTTCAACCCATTACCCCTTGTCCTATCATTGGGCATCACCGAGAAGAGCCTGGCTCCATCTTCCTGACACTCACCCTTCATATATTTATAAACATTGATTAAATCACCTCTTAGTCTTCTTTTCTCTAAGCTAAAAAGCTCCAGCTCCCTCAGTCTATCCTCATAAGAGAGATGTTCCACTCCCTTAATCATCTTTGTAGCCCTGCACTGGACCCTCTCCAGCAGTTCCATGTCCTTCTTAAACTGGGGGGCCAAGAACTGGACACAGTATTCCAGATGTGTCCTCACTAGGGCAGAGTAGAGGGGCAGGAGAACCTCTCTCGACCTACTAGCTACACCCCTTCTAATACACCCCAGGATGGCATTGGCCCTCTTGGCCACAAGAGCACACTGCTGGCTCATGGTCAGCCTCCTATCAACCAGGACCCCCAGGTCCTTTTCCCCTTCACTGACTTCTAACAGCTCAGTCCCCAACCTATATTGATACCTGGGGTTGTTCTTTCCCAGGTGCAGGACTCTGCACTTGCCCTTATTGAATTTCATCAAATTTCTCCATGCCCAACCCTCCAGCCTGTCCAGGTCTCGCTGAATGGCAGCACAGCCTGCTGGGGTGTCGGACACTCCACCCAGCTTGGTATCATCAGCAAACTTGCTTACAGTGCTCTCTGTGCCCTCATCCAGGTCATTGATGAACAGGTTAAACAGAACCAGTCCCAGCACCGACCCCTGTGGAACCCCACTGATTACAAGCCTCCAGCTGGACTCCATCCCATTGACCACAGTTCTCTGGCTTCTTTCTTTCAACCAATTCCTAATCCACCTCACTACCTGATAAAGCAGACCACACTGTCTCAGTTTAGCAAGAAGGATGCTGTGGGAGACAGTGTCAAATGCCTTAGAGAAATCAAGAAAAACCACATCCACTGCTCTACCATCATCTATCCACCTGGTTATGTCCTCGTAAAAGGTTATCAGGTTGGTCAAACATGACCTCCCCTTGATAAAACCATGTTGATTGCTCCTGATGACCCTCTTGTCCTTGACATGCCTAAGGATAGTGTCAAGGATAAGTTGCTCCATTATCTTTCCAGGGATGGAGGTGAGGCTGACCGGTCTATATTTACCAGGGTCCTCCTTCTTGCCCCTCTTAAAGATTGGAGTGATGTTTGCCCTCCTCCAGTCCCCAGGTACCTCTCCTGTCTTCCATGACTTACTATAGATAATGGAGAGTGGTCTGGCAATGACCTGTGCCAGCTCCCTCAGCACCCTTGGATGCATGCCGTCAGGACCCATGAACTTATGGATGTCCAGATTACTCAGCTGTTCTTTAACCCAGTCCTCATCAACCAGGGAAGAGTCCTTAGTCATGCTCTCCTCTGGTGCCTCAGGTGCTAGGAGCTCTTGAGGACAGTCTTAAGCAGTATAGACAGAGAAGGCATTTAAATAACTCTGCCTTCTTTGTGTCATCTGTCACCAGGGCACCTGCCTCATTCAGCAGAGGGCCTACGTTGTCTCTAGCCTTAGCTTTTCCTGCAATATATTTGAAGAAGCCCTTTTTGTTACCCTTGACCTCCCTTGCAAGGTTGAATTCCAGCAAGGCCTTAGCCTTCCTAGTTGCCTCTCTACATTCTCTAACAACAGTCCTATACTCCTCCCAGGTAGCCAGCCCCTCTTTCCATGAGCTGTAGACCCTCTTCTTCCTCTTAAGTCTACTCTGTAGTTCCTTATTTAACCATGCAGGTCTCCTGGCTCTCTTTCTCGATTTCCCACCTGCTGGGATGCACTGGCCTTGAGCTTGGAAGAAGAGGTCTTTAAATATTAACCAACTATCATTAGCCCCTCTGCCCTCTAGTAACCTGTCCCATGAGATTTCACCCAGCAATTTTCTGAAAAGGCCAAAGTCGGCCCTCCTGAAATCCAGAGTTTTGGTCCTACTTGACATCCTATTCCTGCCAGACAAGATCATGAACTCCACCATCTCATGATCACTAAGGCCAAGGCTGCCCCCAACCCTCACTGCTTCAACCAACCCCTCCTTGTTGGTGAGAATAATATCCAGCATTGCTCCCCTCCTAGTTGTCTCTTCCACCATTTGCATCAAGAAGTTATCATCAATGCACTGGAGGAACCTCCTGGACTGTAGCTGTCTGGCTGAATAGCCTTTCCAGCAAATGTCTGGATAGTTAAAATCCCCCATGAGAACCAGGTTCTGAGATTGCGAGGCTGGGGCGGAGTGGATGGAACTATGCAAATTGATGCAAACTGATGAGGCAATGTGCAGGGGAAGGGGGATTGGGAAGGAAAAAGGGAGAAATTGAAAGAAACTAATATAAAAGGGACCAGTCATGTGTAAAATAAGACCAGTCAGTACACTTGTCTGGGTCCTGCTCCTGATCACCACAGCCTATCCTATGTTCTTATATCTTCTTATTAAATCCTTTCTTTACTATCTCTCTGTGTGTGTGCTGCAAGGACTAAGTGTCAGATACTGGGGGGAGTGTCACTAATGGATATGGGGCCACCAACTGGAGTCTGGGTGTGTAGGAGACCCAGGCATGCGGCATCAGCTACTGGAGCGAGTGAGAGTCCTAGCATCAATAGTTGGATGCAACCACTAAACAATTTGTGTCAAGGACTATTAACACTCCCCCCAGACTCTCCTAGGAAACAAGATGTGAGCATTGAAGCAGTCTTCCGGAACATTCTTTGTGGATGCTGAAAAGCTGCTAGCAGAGGAATTTTCCTAGGTTCTCACAATATTCAGTGAGAATCCTACCTTTCTCACACGTGTTATGAGAAACAGTAGGACGGTTTTGTAAACTTTGTGTTTTGATAAGTTCTGTTTATGGTACATTGTAAAAATATTTTGAA
>JANVCC010010300.1:0-19391 GCA_025345505.1 Todiramphus chloris collaris
ATGGTCAAAAACCCAGAGTCCTGCTGGTGGCACCCGTCTCGAAGCCAGGAGTTTATCTGTTGAGTCCTCCTCAGACTTTCTGGGTGGGATCCTGCAAATAGGGGGATAGAGGAGAACACTACCTGTGCTCCCACTCCCTTGACGAGCTGACCCAAGGCTCTGAAGTCCTTCTTGACAGCCCTCAGTTTTCTTTCCTTAAGTTCATCGCTGCCTAGCTGGAAAGTTAGTGGTGGCTAGTAACCCATGGGCTGCACTCTGGTAGGAAGCTTTCTTTCTCTGTCCTGAACTCGGGCCCCGGGGAGGCAGCACATTTCTCTCAGAAGTGGGTCAGGTCTGCATATCGGGGCCTCTGCTCCCTTCGGAAGGGAGTCGCCAATAACAATGACCCTTCTTTTTTTTTGTTGTTAGAAGATGTCTGAATCTTGGGCTTGAGCTTCCTTACTCTTGGAAACACCTCCAAGCCTGACGATTCCCCATCTTCACTGATTGGTTGCACTTGCAGGGCATGGAACTTGTTCTGCAGGGGCAACTAGGAGGTTGGGGGGGGCTAACTGGAGCAACACGCCTGCCATGATGGGTCGGACCTTGCTGTCATCACTGCCTGATGAGGGGGTGGGAGGGGGTGGATGGGGCAGGAGTTAGACTGCTGCATTGAGCATGAACTTGCCTCCACTCCCTCTTATCATTTAGGCTTCTGCCTTCATCCTGAGAGAGGAAGGATACCGGGGGTACCTGATCCTGTGTTCTTATTAGTATTTTTTTGTTTCTGTATCGAGACTGGCAGAGCTTGGCTCCACCAGTCTGTTTCACCCTCAGCATCCCTGACGTTCCTTAACCTCTCCACCTCGTACTGTAGCTCTGCCACCCTCAGACTTCTACTCCTTAGGCTTTCCACTTCATCCTGCAACCCTGCCACTCACACGAGCAGATCATCAAATTGACCACACCTCACACGGCAGTTCTCAGGACATCCACTGGCAGCAATAGAAAGGCTCAGGCACTCGCTGCAGCCTGAAGCCTGCAGAACTGCATCTTTCTGTGGAAGCTCTAGATGTTTTCAATTTTTAATGTCAGCTCGATGAAAAAGATGCATGTATTTCAGAACAACCTCTTCTGTTTACTAAAGTAAAGATGATAGGTTCAGAATTTTTGGGACTATGAATGTGCTGCTGGGGGTAGGTGAGGGCGAGCATGAGAATTCATGGCTGGCAGCTTTGTTTTGGGAGCAGTCCCTAGAAATTGTAAATTCCAGTGTTGCCTCATTGGAAAAAAAAAAAAAAAAACCCACAAAAAAGGCAGATTTTCAGAACAAGTCTTCTGTAGACTAAACCTAAAGTAACAAGTCCAGAATTCCGGGGGCTGTGCACGGGCTGCCAGGGATAGGTGAGGGCAAGCATGAGAATTCAGGGCTACCAGCTTTCCTTGGAGAGCAGTTCCTAGATATTTTCAAATTTTATTGTTGTCTCGTTCAAGAAAAAAACCAAACCAAAACAGCATATTTTTTAGAAGAACCTCTTCTGTAGCCTAAACCTAAGGTGGCATGTCCATACTTCTTGGATTTGTGAATGGGCTGCCAGGGGTAGGTGAGGGTGAGCAGGAGAATTGAGGGCTAACAGCTCTCTGGGGAGCAATCCCTAGACATTTTCATATTTTAGTATTGGCTCTCTCAAGAAAAAAAAAGGCAGATTTTCCGAACAGCCTCTTCTGTTGCCTAAAGTAAAGCTGGCTCGTCCATACTTCTTGGGGCTTTGAATGGTATGCAGGGATACATGAGGGCAAGCATGAGAATTCAGGGCTACCAGCTTTCCTTGGGGAGCAACCCCAGATGTTTTCCAACTTTAGTGTCATCTCGTTCAAGAAAAAAACCAAACCAAACAGCATACTTTTTTAGAAGAACCTCTTCTGTAGCCTAAACCCAAGGTGGCAGGCCTTGGGGCTGTGAAAGGGCTTCCAGAAAGTGGGTCTGAGCATGAGAATTCAGGGCTAGCAGCTTTCCTTGGGGATTAATCTCAAGGTGGTTTTAATTTTTAGTGTTGGCTAGTTTCTAGAGCTATGGAAGCATCGCTGAAGAACATCCTGGTTTGTAGCGTAAAGCAAAGGTAGCAGGTACCAATTTCTTCTCGCTTTGAATGTCCTGACAAGTGTAGGTTGAGCGTGAGCAAGAAAATTCAGGGTGAGAAGCTTTCTGTGCTGAGCACTCCCTAGATGTGTTCTATTGAAGTGTCGCTTATTTGCCTGACCTAACAAAGGACTTGTTGAGACCAAGCTGATTTGTCGCCTGTGTGGCAGGTGGGGATCTCCTGGGTCTGTGAATCGGCTGCCGGGGGTAGGGGAGGGCCAACAAGAGATTCCAGGGCTAGCAGCTTTTCTGGGGGAGCGATCCCCAGATGGTTTGAATTTTTATTGTCGTCCCTTTCCTAGAGCTTCTCTGGACCCGCCACCTTTGCTTTGGGACGCAAACAAGGGTGTTCTGCAAACGCTTTACTGGCTCTAGAAAGATCCTACACTAAAAAATGTCTGGAGGTTGCTCCCCCGGGAAAGCCGCTGCCCCTGAACTCTCCCGCTGGCCTCCCCCGCTGGCCCCGGGACACCATCACCGCTCCCCGCAAGCCCTGTGCCCAGGGGCTGCGCCTCCCGCCGCGCCAGGGCACCGAGATGTTGGGCGGGAAGCTCTGCGCCGAGACTACAGGTCCCGGCATCCCCCGGGAGCAGACAGGGCTGGCCGGAAGCCACGTGACCCCGGGCCACAGCTCCCGGGACGCACGGAACCCGCGCCGGTGTCCGGAAGGACTGCACTTCCCGGCACGCTCCGGGACCCCCTCGAGCGGGCGGGCAGCCTCGCGCCTCGAGACTCCACCTCCCGGCGCGCCCCGGGAGCGCCCCGGTGCCCGGCAGGCGGACACGCGCCCTCTGCGCCCCGCCGGGGACACCGCCCCCTCCCCGCCGCACCGCTGCCCTCGGGAGAGCGGCAGAGCCGCCGCCGGGCTCGGGGCGAGAGAGCGCAGGGCTTCCTGTCCGCCACCCAGAGACCGGGTGGCACAGCGGCCATCCCACCGAGGCTGCTCAGGGGAGCTCCTGGTGCCATCAGAGCCCGTGCAGGGGTCCTGACAGCCAGGGCGGCAGCCAGAGCCTCCTCCCGGGCAGCTGCTCGAGAGGGTTTGTCACTCTTGGAGGAATCGCGCTCCTCTGGAGCCTTTGCCAGACTCCTTCAGGCGCCTGTCAGTGCCTGCTGACCCCAGCCTAGGGACCGGAAACGGAGGCAGCCCCAGACTCCCCAATGGCAGTACACCTGGGCTGATTTATCCCTTCTGGGGGAAAGATGCTCTTTGGAGCTTCACAGGAGACTCCTCCCAGAAGTCTGGAATGACTTCTGTGCTTCGGTTCCCAAGCTCCCAGACACGAGCACCAGACCCCTCCAGGGCAGCTGTGCAAGATGATTTTTTGCACTTGGAGGAATCTCGCTCTTCTGGGCCATTTCCAAGACTCTTTAAGACACTTGCTTGTGTCTTCTGACCCCCATTCAAGGGTCCTGAAGTACTGGGAAGCAGCCCCAGATATCTCCAGGGCAGCTCCCCGGGATGATTTAATTTATTTTGAGGAAGCTTATTCCTCCAAAACCCATTCAAGAGTCCTCAAGGAAGCTCCTGGTGTCTTTTCACCCTTGCTTGTAGGGAAATGAAATACTGGGCAGCAGCCACAGATTCCTCTGGGGCACCTGCCTGGGATGACCTTTCCCTTTGGGAGGAAGGTTTCTCTTTGGGGACTTACCTGGCATTTCTCTGACGTGTCTCCTGGAGTGACATCTCATGTGCTTTAGGTACCAGAGCTCCCAGGTAGCAGCCTCAGATTCCCCAGGGAAGCTACCTGAGATGATTTTTCTTTTTAGAGGAATCTCTGCCTTCCAGAATAAATCCAAGTCTCCTTCAGGCATCTACCAGGGTTTTCTGAGAAACATTCTTGGCATATGACATAATGCAGCCTCCAAACCCACCAGGGCGGGTACCCAGGATGATTTATCCCCTTTGGAGCAACCTCTCTTCTCCGTAATTCATCCAAGACTTGTAAAGGTACCTCCAGTGTCTTCTGTCCTGAATTCTAGGGATGTGAAACACTGGAAAGCAACCCCAGACTCCTCCAGGGCAGCTACCCGGGATGATTTCTCCCTTTTGAAGGAAAGTTTCTCTTCGGGGATTCAGCACAGACACCTCCCACGTGTCTCCTGCAATGGCTTCTCCTGTGCTTTCGGTATCATGTTTCCTGGGTAGCAGTGTCAGACTCCTCTGGGGAAATTACCCAAGATGATTTTTCCCCATTGGAGCCACTTCTTCTCCATAATCAATCCAAGGCTCCTCAGGGTACCTCTGGGTGTTTTCTGACCCCTCCTTTTAGGAACCTGACATCTGGGGTAGCAGCCCTAGACTCCTCCAGGAAAGCTATCTGAGGTGACTTTTTGCCCTCTGAGGAGTCTCGCTCCTCTGGAACCATTGCAAGACTCCTTCAGGCATCTACTGACCCCCATTCTAAGGACCTGAAACACAGGGAAGCACCCCAAGACTCCTCCAGGGCAGGTACCCAGCATGACATATCCCATTTGGAGCAACCTCTCTTCTCAGTAATCCATCCAAGACTGCTCAAGGAAGCTCCTGGTGTCTTCTGAAACATTCAAAGCAATGTAGGTCCTGGGAAGCAGACCTAGACTCCTCAAGGGAACCTACCTGAGATGATTTTTCCCACTTGGAGGAAAATCCATCCTCTGGAACGTTTCCAAGACTCTTTCAGACATCTGTGTGTGTCTTCTGACCCCCATTCCAGGGTCCTGAAGGACTGACTGAGAAGCAGCCCCAGACTCCTCCAGGGCAGCTACCCAAAAAGATATATTCCTTTAGGACAAGAGTTTCTCTTCAGGAATCACCTGAGATTCCTCCCATGTGTCTCCTGCAATAACATCTTTGGTGCTTTAAGTACCACAGTTCCCAGGCACCAGCCCCAGACTCCTCTAGGGAAGCTACCTGCTATGATTTTTCACACGTGAATGAATCTTGCTCTGGAACCCATCCAAGATTCCTTCTGGCATCTGCTGCTGTCCTCTGTCCCCCGTTCTAGGAACCTGAAACAGTGGGAAGCAGCCCCAGACTCCTCCGGGGCAGCTACCCAGGGTGATTTTTCCTGTCTAGAGTGACCTCTCTTCCCTGTAATTCTGACCCCTCCTTTTAGGGACTTGACATCTGGGGTAGCAGCCCCAGACTCCTCCAGGGAAGCTACCCAGGATGATTTTGCCCTTTTGAAGGAAAGTTTCTCTCCGGCGATTCACCAGAGACACATCCGACATCTCTCCTGCAATGACTTCTGCTGTGCTTTAGGTACCATGTCTCCTGGGTAGCAGCCCCAGACTCCTCCAGAGAAAGTACCCAAGATGATTTTTCCCCCTTGGAGCCACCTCTCTTCTCTGTCATCCCATCAAGACTCCTCAAGAAAGCTCCTGATGTCTTCTGACCCCCCATTCAGGGGTCCTGACATCCAGGGTAGCAAGACTCCTTCAGGCTTCAGTGGTGGTTTCGGCCGACAGCTTTTGTGTACCCAGGCGGCACAACCCAATCGGGCACAGTTCTGCCACAACCTTGTGCATTCAAAGTGTATAATCAGTCACTAACCCAGGGGATAAAAGTGCTAAGGTTTGGCTTAGATTTTGGGAGTCACCGCTCCAACGCTCACCTGTGTGGAGACCCTTCCCCCTTGGTCAGGACATCGGCCAAGGGGACTTTCCTACGCTTGAGAGCCCTTACCTGGAGTGATAAGTGAATAATTAACATGCTGTAAGTTTGCAAATGCAGGTGATTAACTGTGACCTGTATAATATTTAACATGCTTTCTAATATGTTGTGTTCTTGCTTTGAAGTTGCAGTAGCTCATTCTTCCACTCTATCCATGCAAACCTGCATCAGTGGCCTGTTAGACTTCAAAGAGATGGTTTGTCTTACAGTTAAACCTGGGAGTTCAAATAAATCATTTGCTTAAACCCGGCAATCCAGCCTCTTTTCGCCATGTTTATTGGCGCAGTCGGCAGGTTACGATGGAAGAACTGTGACAGAAACATGGTTGTGAACTGTCTCCCATGGGCAGGGAGGTGTCTAAAAGATTGTGGAAGAGTAGGGAGAAACTGTTGGAATGGGTAGAGCATCGTAAGAAAGAAGAAAAGGCAAAACCTGGGAAAGGGAAATGTATTCCGTGTGCTGGTTTTGGTGTATGTCTGAGCTATGCACAGGAGGAGGCACAAAAATCCACAAAGGAAGCTGCTTCTGCTGAAGCCACATTCACTTCATGTCCTAACAAACTTTCTGAACTACAGACTGAACTTGAGGCTACCAAAGCTGCTCTAGAGACAGAAGGAAAGATAACTGAGGCCTTAAGGGCTCAGAATAGACAATTTGAATATGAAAAGGTGTTACTGAGAACTGGATTAGATGCTGAATGGCAGAGGAACTGGAGGGTACAGGAAAAATTAGCTATGTTGCTGTCAAATGCTCCAGCTCCCTCCCCTGCCCAGATCAGAAATGTAATGATGTGTGCTGATCCTGATATGGGGATGGGGAAACCTGGGGAGACCCAGATAACAAGCCTGATGGGGCAACTGATACAAAAATCTGACCCCTCATTAAAACAGAGGCACAGTCGAACGATAGAAACAATTGGAGATACACCACACCACAACTCACTCTGTGGTCTGGAGCTGAGCTTCCACAAATGCAAGAGAAATTTTCTTGCAAGCTGGGGGGGAAGTGAGAGTGAATCTCTGTGCCGTGTTTCACTGAATGGAGGAGACCGAGTCTTGTTGAATGCAGAGGAAGCCAGGGGATATTGGGGTCCTGGTGTGTTCCTTGATCAGGATCCTGTGGGGAACCAAGCCTTGACACTCAGAGTTGCCTGTCGGGCAGGGGGACTGGATTTTAGAGAGCGAGGTGAGCCTGTGGCTGTCAGAACTGCTGGAGTGTCCGGGCTGGCTGAACCAGTGCCAAAGGCTGCTTGCACACAAGCCATGTAGGAATGCGGGGGCAGGGGATGCCCCTGGCTGCTCCGGTTGACCCGGTCTGCCTTAAGCCACTGACCAGAGGTCTCCCTGACTTCATAAAAATGTACATGCAAAACCCAAAGGACAAGATTGTACGGACAATTGACCGTGACACTGGGCACCCCACCAGCAACAGCAGCCTGTTTTCACGTGGGCGAGCTATGAGATGAAACAGTGATTGATGGCAGAGAGATGGGCTGGTTAGACGAAGGCTCAGTTCACAGGTCCAGGTCCAATAGGAGGGGACAGTCAAGAGGCTGTCAGAGAAGCAGCTAGTCAGGGCTGGGACACACTGACTTCATTGGGATTGCAACTCCCTCCAGCTAAATGTCAAAAGCCAAGTCAGGAGGTTAAATTGTGGTGTTTGGTGGTTAGGAGGAGCAGTGGCTATACCAGCCAAAATATGGGAAAAAACAGAAGCTGGTAAAGCTCCAGAGAGTACAAGGGAACAACAACAGATACTAGGAATGTTAAGTTACTGCTGAGAACACGTCCCTGGGTTTTCTACAATCGCTCAAGCCCTGTATAATTTGGTGGCAGCAGACCTTTCAGCATGAGAAAGCCCTGAATTTACTCATTTACTCCTCCCCAGAGGGAACTGTGCAAAAACCCACTGTCCAGCAGGTACTCCTACTTGAAAGGAATTGACTGGGTCTGTCGTACTCCTTATTACTCTCAGGCAAATGGAATAGTAAAGCGGACTAACAGATCCATCAAAAGATTTGCAAAAATCTGTTCATCAAATTGGGGTGTGAGAGTGTCTGAGGTGAAATGCGCCGTTAATAACAGACGGGGTGAAAATGGCTAAAAGCATTCTGCCCCACTAGTGACTCGATTTCCAAAGAGCCACAGAGAAATGGCAAATTCCTGACACAATTCTGTTCTGGTCAACATGTAATGGTGAAGTTAGGTCAAACTGGAGTTGTACCCCTGGTACTGACAAATCCAAGGGGACTGTGTGCATGGAAAGCAAAGGATAGCTGGGACTGCATACGTTGGATAAGGAGTAGATGCCAATCTGACTCGCTGTCAACCACATATATGGTCGAGCAGTTCTTTTTCTCATTTGTTTGTAGGTGCATTCCAGTAAAAGATAGACAGAGAGTATGATGGGGTGGAGATCTGACAGGTGTCAACCCAAAGTACGGACTGTATCTGGAAGGAACTGACAAACCACACAGACCTGGAACGTAGACCGGGAGTTTGGTCTTTTGATTCTCTGTGTGCTTAGTATGATAGGAATAACTGTTTACAAACCTGAGTTTGAATTCCAAGTACTGTATCATGGCTGGAAGTCTAAGTTGGGTTCGTTTGTTTTGCTGGGTTGTTTTGGGGTTTGGTTTTTTTTCTAATAGTTGTTAGCCCTATAATAACCCTGGGCAATTCTAAGGGTCACCTGTATATGCTCCACATCAGTTAACTTGGAGATGCTCAGGTGGAACTGTTACAGATCTGTTCTACCCTCTTCATCCTGGTCTGCAAGGTACTTTGGGAAGGTGATGTGATCGTTACGTCCTCCTTATTAGTCAGAGAAATCTCTTTCCCAAAGGTTATGGCATCCCCATAACAAATGAAGTACAGATGTCACTGCTGGGACTGTATTACAGACATTAGTAGTATGGGCTGAAGGAATCTTTGGATTAGGAATAAGACACTTGAGAACTAGAGTTTTGCTGTCCAATTTAACTGCACAAGTGGAAGCTTTTGCCACCCTTATTAATGAAACTTTTGAATAGCTCAAGACACGAGTACAAACGGTCTTGAAAGTGCAATTCCAAACCAAACCAACTTGTGTTAGACACGGTACTACTGAAGGAACCGCAGAACCAGAGAAAGGACACTTGGTTGGGAAATAGTTCTGGTGAAATAGAAGGGGTATTTTCTGGATGGATTACTGACTTGTTGCAAACATTAATTATTATTATCGTGTGTATAATTGTAGTATGCATTAGTTGTGTTAAAAGAATGATTGTAGAATCTATCTCTGAGTTAAGGGTTCACCTAGAAACTGAAGAATTCACGGCCCTATTAAAACGTGCAGATGTAACGTGTACCAATACATGGGACAATGATGTGGTTGAGTTGTGACTCAGGTCATGGGGTGGAATGTGTGGGGTTTCTGGCTCACAGTTCTCACAGTTCTCATCTTTGAAGCCACTTGGAGCTTGGTTGTGGAGTTGGGAAGAGTTGTTGCAGCCAAGGGCAAAATCACCTTCACGGCCGATTATTTCTGCTGACATCACACACGAAGGGTGAATTCTGCTCTCCCGAGCGGCCTCCCTGCCAGAGGAGTACACCAGGCCTGTGCCATCGCTCTTGGACTTTTGGTGCTTATGTCTTGACCCGGCAGCTTTAATAATATGCTCTGTAGAGAGGGCGGAGGGAAGAAAACACGAAAGGTGCCAATTGGATGGTCGTTTCCCATCCCACGAACATGCCAGCCACATCAAGCTGTGACTGGAAGGAAGAGACTCACACTCCAATTAAGATGCTACATTTTATTTAATACAGTTAAGAAATACTAACATCTCACACTACGCCTAACGAAAAAAACAGCAACAAACATTAAAAATATCTGCCAGGCCTTCTGGTTTCTGAAGAGCTTGTTGGATTTTCTGGAGGAGTCTTGCTGGGAGACGGTGTGCAAGCAGGTGATGACATCTGAAAAGTGAAAGACAGCGTAGCATTAACACACGCTCAAATAACCGGTTTTAATTGCTTACCCCTTGTAGTCTTTTTTGCAATGCAAACACATTTAAAAGCAGGTACTCAAAATACAGATCTCTACTTTATCAATCTGAAAAAGAATTGTGAGGGATTGAAATAGCTATAGATAAATGACAGCAGAATGGCGGGCTATGACCAGAACAGTGCCAATTGCACCCATCACACAGTTCTCACTGTCTAGAGAAACAGTGCCGTGAGCCACGTGCGGTGTCAGATCTAACGGGGAAAGGATTTTGTGTGTGTTTATTTAGGACAAGTTCTCCCCAGAAGCCTGGTGAGTGTTGGGAACGACAGCAGCCTGGCAGGAGCTGGGAGTTATTTGTGCAGAGAAAGAACTAAAGCAATATCTACACCAAATTCCTTCCCCAAACCAAAGTTCAGTTGAAAAAAAAAGCATGCAGGAGATCAGAAAGGTTCGGATACTGAGCTGTACTCTTCAGCTGTGGAGAAACTGAGGAGTGAGAACATAATGGATCTACATACGGGCTGAGGTGGAAGCAGCGCTTGACACGTTGACACCAGTTTAGCAAAGAGTTCATCGATGTTAAGCTGCCCAAGGTGGTTCTCAGGATATGCATGTGGAAGGGCTCCTGGGGAAAAACATCAACATTGCAGGAGACAGGAGGTTAGCAAGAGAAATTCCCTTCACTTTTACCAGCATATTTCACAACACGCTCTTCCTTCTGCCTTCTGCTTCTTCCTTTTTTGCTTTCCTTCTTTTTTCCCAGTTACTTACCAGCTCTTTTGGCTTTATGTCCAGTCTTTGGCTAATTTCTTCCCTTGCAACAACTTCCTTCACAGTGCATTCTCAAGTGCTGGCTAAGTTGGTTGCCCATATCCAGGTTTCTACTGGATAGTGTTTCATTTCAAGAAATGTGGTATTTTCCTTATTTTATGCTTCAATATTTCATTGACCTTTCAGGGGACCTTCATCACCTCCTTTAAACGTTTATGGCTTTGGAGAAGCTGTTCATGGCTAACCACTCCTACGCTGGGAATGTTGGCACACCCTGGCAAGAGCAGGCCAGGCTGGTGCCTGCCAGAAAAGCAGACCAACATTTCTTTCTTGACTTTTTAACACAACTACCAAGCCAAACCATGTGGCTCATGAAGACTAAGGAAAGCCTTCCCTGGTTGAGGGACAGTCCTGAGGAGAGGAAGGTACCACAGAAGCCACACATACGCCCCTTCACTGAGGAGGCTTCCCTTGCTGCTGTGTGCCGCCTTCCACAAGAGGCAGCCCAGGGATGAGCTGACAGACCTTTACAGTTTTAGCAGCTGGGGCAGTGGGAGATAAACTCCTAAGATTTCTTTTGCCTGCTCTGCTGTCTTGTCTTTTTGGAGCCGGTGTAGATGCTGATGGTGCCTTAGGAGAGTGTGATGGTGACCATTCTCTCCTACCTGATCTCCCTTGATTTCCACCCTGCTTTTCTGACTCCTCTGTAGTTCTGTCTTGTTTCTGAACAGCACCATCAGTAACAACTTGATTTCTGCTGCCTACTGGTCGACACTGATGTGTCTTCTGCTTCTCCTTCTTATCTGTACATCTCCTCTTCTCTTTCACCTCCTCCTCTTTGCCCTCAGCCTTCACTTCAAAGCGTCTTTTCAGTCTTGGCCTCTGCGTTGTCATTTCAGATCCTCGTGTGCTTTCACATTCCTGGGGTTTAGTAAATAATGCCACAACGTTACAGAAGACCCGATTCCAATCGAATGCAAAGTCAGGACTACAAAGTCCATACTGTAAAACATGGCCCTACAGTGCCCGTTCTCATCACAGCCAAGTGTCTGATCTAATGCTCATCTTTCTACACTTCCAAGATGCTTTAGTTTGGTACCACCTGTCACCGTAGCAAGCCTTTCCTTGTGTATGAAAAACCACACAGCTGAACCCCCCTCTTCAGCTGGTGGCATCAAACCGACCTGACCTAAGGAGGACATGCATTTGATTTCCAGTGAGCAGGCTTCCTTGTGCTTGAAGAGCAAATCTCTTGCCAAAAGCCTGGCTTGTTTCCTTTAAAATCCCGATGGGATCAGCTAACTCCGTCTCCTCAAACTGTTACCACGATCCAGCATGGGCACTTAGTTTGGAGAGCAGTTCTAAATTGCATTTTTAATGCAAAGTGCAACAAAACCAATTGACAACTTTTGCCCCGCTAGAATTCACCTGCTGTGGCAGTGTGCCTCCCTTCAGATAAATTCAGCAATCTTCCAAAGTCTGGTGTACAGTTTTGGGAATAGAAACCCCAACCCCCTCAAACATTCTGGATTTGCTAGTTCCCCTTGCCTGTCTGCAAAGGCCAGATACTGCATTCTCAAGATACTGGGTTGTCGAAAAGCAGCACCCAAAGAATGACCATTACACCTACTCCCATCTGTTGCTACAGTCGCCATCAAAACTTACTGATTTCTTTGAAAACTTAGGGTTCTCCCAGGTGCTGGAAGTACTCACCTTTGGAGGCAGAGTTGTAATTGGCCAGGCAGGATCTAACAAGTTGATGGTGATATCAAGGGCATAGAGTGTCATCAGGGGGAAGATGCCATCCCACGTGGAGCGTAATATAAATAAACTTTTCCTAGTATTTTTATCCGCCTAAAAGAAGATGAGAACGGTACAGCTTGTTCAGTTAATGGAGAAGAATTTCTTAAACTTCTCTGTAGAACTTCAGATTTCATTGATTTCCTGTTTCTAGCAGCAGTTTGCCATTTGAAGACCTTGAACTTGCGCTATGGAATTTATAAGCAGTGAGGTCACACGTCTCTGCCAACGGAACCAGGAACAGAAGTTCAATTTGGAATTGCAGTTTCAAGGCTGGTGAAAGGGTTTCTTGTGTATTACCATTCACTGAGAATTTTCTTTCAACTCTTCCATTACCAAAATGCTCATTGTGTGCCAGCCCCCCCTCTGCTCCCTGTGCTCTGGGGAGACCCCCCCTCCTGCAGTGCAGAAACCCCAAACCTGAAGGCATGTCTTTATCTGACCAGGAACAGGGTTTGTTTAGAACACAAAACTTTTCTGCCAGTGCACAGACCTTTTCAAATCCACAAGTAAACGTTGCAATGAGGTTTTCAGCAAACACATCAACATAGCCTGCTCCTACACTCTTGACGATGGAATCCATGAGGTACATTATTGGGAGCTTCTCTGACGCAGGGGCCTTGAGGAACCAAAGGAAACAGAGCAGGTTAGTACAACACGAACATAAATGTAGATCTTTAAAGAAAGAGATTACCCATCTCAGAAATGCAGACCTCTCCTTGTGGCTGCCACTATAAAGACCGCGGGATCTGGCTTGGGAGTTTTGTTTGTACAAACCCTGTGGCTTTCACCAGCAGAGGCCCAGCAGAGTTGCAGAAAAGGTCAGGAAGTGCACAGACTTGCTGAAAAGGAAACCAGGAAAGACAACTCCACAAGCCATGTGTTGACCTCGATCCCCTTAGAAGAGCATCCCCTTGCAGTGCTTCAAGTCCCACTCACAATCTGGTGAGCTTTCAAATTCTGTTGAAAAGGAATGACCATCTTGTATACAAGATGGGTCTGACAGAGACCATCCTGGGAAAATAGCCTTATCTTAACTGACACTGCAAAGTCATTATAGTTAGCCCTTCACAAGTAGACAATTTGTGTGCCATCAACTTGGCCTTCTGTTCATCCCTTTAACCTACTCTCAAGAAGCCCCAGCCTCCCACAGACTGTCCCAGCCAGGCCCTCTCCAGTGACCGCAGTGTTCCTCTCCTGCCGAAAGCGCTGAAGGGGAGGGTTTAGGCACCAGGCTGGAGACATTGAGCACTGGCTGCATGCAGGGGCAATCCCAGCTACGGGGGCGAGGGACTGCTGCCCAGTCACTGCCAGGCTGCCCTGTTGGGTCTGATGTGGACGAGGGGCTGAAATCCGGACCACGCTGCCCTGCTGGAGCTTTGGGTGGGATGTGTCCCAAACCCTCCTCATCCCGTCTGACCCATTCTCACCTCGCGAGCCTCTCCCTGTCTCTCATCCCATTTCCCGTCTGCCAGGCCCCTCTCCCCCTCTGCTTCACTGTCTCTCCCTGTCCCCTCCATCCTCCTCCTCCTGCCACCCCTCGGCCCGCTGCTGCCCGGCTGCCCCCGTGCCCCTCAGCAGCCCCCTCCCCCACGCCCTTCCTCCCAGCCCCCGAGGCTGCCCTAGCCCGCTGCCCGGCTGCTCCCCCAGCAGCAGAGGCAGGAGTGGCAGGCAGTGCGACAGAGAAACCTTGGCCATCTGTGCCTCGATCAGGGACACGATGTCCTTGGCGAAGGGCACGTTCTCCTTGGCCAGGAGGGTCAGCCTGTTGATTCGAGACAGGCTGTTGTACCGCAGGGCCTCCAGCAAAGACCGGTAACGGCGGCACACGTCCTCCCGAGGCCCGCTGCTGCCAGCGCTGCTCTGTGGGGACGACATGGTTCTGAGATCAGACGACCCAGAGCCCCCTCCCCACGAGCCCCTGATGCTGCTGCGGCCGAGCGATGCCACCCTCTCGCCACTGCTGCTGGGCTCCTGCACCTCGGCTGCAAGTGTTGTCAGGACAGGGGCCGCGCCTTGGAACCCCCCGTTTGTTACCTCACTGTGCCCCGACTGGAACCCCCCGTTTGTTACCTCACTGTGCCCCGACTGGAACCCCCAGTTTGTTACCTCACTGTGCCCCGACTGGAACCCCCCGTTTGCTACCTCACTGTGCCCCGACTGGAACCCCCCGTTTGTTACCTCACTGTGGTCTGATTGGCCAGTGCCCAGTCTGCTCAGCCTGCGATTGGCTCATCCAACAGCAGCAGCAGCAGCTCTGGTTGGTCAGCATCTCCCGTAGCCTCCTCTGACTGGCTCCTGCGCCAAAGTTTGCCCAAGTCAGGAGGTCAGGAGAGAAGATGAGAGGTGTTATGTCTTTCTAGCTCTTTGGTTCGATTAGAAGGACCCACCATGAATTGAATTTGATGCTGCTCCTCAGGGCATCTTTCTGGAAAGAAACACCGTGATTCCTGGCTAAAAATCTCTTCTCACTTGCCTGGAAGTGTCATTATTTGGGGTTCAGATCACGCTACCAGCCCACTGAGAGCTTCTCTTGTGGTGAACCATCTCTGTGTGTGTACTGTAATGCCAAAGCTGTCCAGCATTTCTCTTGAGAACACCTCCCTTTAAGGAATCAAAAGCTGGAGCTTGCAGTGAATGCAGGTCATTAATCCCACAAATCAAGAATTCATTAATTTAACCCAAACTACACACAGCTCATTTTTGAGTGATTTGTTCTAATTCAGGTTAACAGTGATGCAGCTCTAGCCTTTCCTAGAGAAAAAGGCAGAAATTCACCTCAAGCTGATAAAACTGAGACTAGTTCAAGTGAAAACTGTCATCCAGTATCATCAATCTGAATCCAAGGAATCAGGGAGCCAACCAGAAATAGCCTGTACAGGGATGCTGTAGACTTACTAGGTTAGAGATCACTCCATATTTCACTCCATCATTGCAAACAAAAAAAGAAGTAGAGAGAAGGAGGAGAAGGAGGAGAAGGAGAAAGAGAAAGGTGGCAAAAGAAAAGAAGGAACAGGGTTCTGCTGGGCTGTGCTGGTCGGGCTGGGAGGCAGACACAGCTGCTGGTGGTCATGGCCACTGAGCAGCTCCCACAGGAGCTCTTCCGTGTCTATGGAGCGTTCTCAGAGGCCCCTGCCTTGTTGCAGCGCTGGGAGATGTGTTTGGTGCTGCACTGGTTCCAGTCTGTGACAGTGCACTGAGGGTCAGGCAAGTCACTCTCCAGGCTCCTTTCCCTGGGCCTGCTGTGGTCCCGAGGGTCACAGAGCTCTCAGTTGTCAGTTCACAGCCAGATTCGGTTTATTATCTCTGTGTGACTTCACTCTACTCAGGCTCATGCTCAGTGGTCTCCGTTCCCTGCTGACTCCCTGGCACACGCTGTCCCTGCAGATCCCCTGTGCTCTCCTAGCAGCCCCCCTGTCCCTGCAGAAAATCACTCCTCTGCCATCAACCCCATGACCAGTTACAGAGCCCCAGGCAGGTTGTTTGGAGACCGTTTGACAACTGCATGGTCACTGTCTGCCAACAAGCAACGCTTGAACCTGTGCTAATTCCCTAGAAGGCCACACTGGACCTTGATCTCGTCACACTGAGTCCATGGAGAGCAATCAAAACAATAAGACTCTTCAGAGTCTGTTCCTTGGAGATGTTCTTTGAGACCAACTTTTAAGGAGACAGAAAACTTGAGGCACTGCTCCTGCCCTTCAGGAGATCCCTGGTGTGATGGAGCTGCTGGTGTGGAGGCAGCTGTGTCCCAGCAGGGCCCGGGGCCTGTCCCTGCCTGCGCTCACAGCACGGCCACGCAGCAGCACTGGGACCAAGCTGCCAGAGCACTCAGGCCTTAGCCCAGCCCAGGGGCTCAGCAGGAGAGGCTGGGAGGGAAGAGCGAGCAGCTGAGGAGAGAACAAACACTGGTGCTCCCTGGCAGTGCTGCTGGGCTGGGACTCTTTTCCCCTCCACCTCTGACACAGGCACTGTCCTTCCAGATCCATTAAAGGTCCTGGACGAAGCTTCTCAGTTCAGCAAGGCAGTGGAGGATACTTTATTTAAATGCAGAGAGATCGTGGCTCATGAAAGTCTCTGTGTCACAAAAAACTGGTAGACACAGATGTAGAAATGGTGTGACCAATGATATTTCCCAGTGGGAATTATTATTAGAAGTGGAAAAGGTAAAGAAAACAAAAATCAAACCAAACCAAAATAGGACAAGTGTCAGAAAACAGGCTGGGCCTAGAAGGAGTTACCTTATGTGGAAAGTGCAGAAGAAGAATCTGGTCAGTTTATTTCCTGTAAGAAAATGCAGTCATCTGCTTCTTCAGGGCATCCTTGAGCTCCTGGTTCCCCGTGCTGTAGATGAGGGGGTTCACTGCTGGAGGCACCAGCGAGTACAGAACTGACACCAACAGATCCAGCAATGGGGAGGCGATGGAGGGGGGCTTCAGGTAGGCAAAGATGCCAGTGGTGAGGAAGAGGGAGAGCACAGCCGGATGAGGAAGGCAGGAAGAAAAGGCTTTGTGCCGTCCCTGCTCAGAGGGGATCCTCAGCACAGCCCTGAAGATCTCCGCACAGGACACCACAATGAAGACAAAACATCCAAATACTAAACAGGCACCCACCAGAAGAAGCGCAATTTCCCTGAGGTCGGAGTGTGAGCAGGAGAGCTTGAGGATCTGGGGGATCTCACAGAAGAACTGGTGCAGGGCATTGCCCTGGCAGAGGGGCAGGGAAAATGTACTGTCCGTGTGCAGCAGAGCAGTGAGAAACCCAGTGGCCCAGGCAGCTGCTGCCACGTGGACACAAGCTCTGCTGCCCAGGAGGGTCCCACAGTGCAGGGGTCTGCAGATGGCCACGTAGCAGCTGTAGGACATGATGGTGAGGAGACAAAACTCTGCATCAGTGAAGAATAATACAAAGACCATCTGTGCAGTACATCCTGCACAGGTGATGCCCCTGGTGTCCCAGAGGGAATTAGCCATGGCTTTGGGGACAGTGGTGGAGATGGATCCCAGGTCAAGGAGGGAGAGGTTGAGGAGGAAGAAGTCCATGGGGGTGTGGAGGTGGTGTTCCCAGGCTATGGTGGTGATGATGAGGCCGTGGCCCAGGAGGGCAGCCAGGTAGATGCCCAGGAAAAGCCAGAAAATCAAGAGCTGCAGCTCCTGTGTGTCTTTGGATGCCAGGAGGAGGAAGGGGGTGCTGTTTCTAGGCATGGGAGCTGCGTCTAAGAAGGAAAAAAGAGGAATAGTTTATGACAGACTTATTTGAGGAAAACCACAGTATATCATAGAACTCCTCCCTAACTGAGATGTGTTTCCTTTCTCTGGGGTGTGCTGGCTGAGGCTGCTGTGAGGAGCAGGAGTTCTGTCCAGGGGCTGCCAAGGAGGCAGCTTTGCTCTGCTGCAGGGTGCACATGGAGCTGGGCTATAAGAGCTGCAGCATTCACAAGGGATGTCAGATGGAACCCACCTGGAATGCAACAGTTCAAGCTCTGCCCTCGCATCTTGGCAGAGCGTGGACTGCAATAGACGGGCTTTGTGTGTCCTGACAATGATTTTGTCTGTTTTTTCTTTCCCACCATCACATCTGGTCAGGGTTCTTTTTAGGGGTCAGAAGCTTATTTTTATCACTGAAAATGTGAAGGGTAATGACAAGAGCATGGCAGCTGTTTCCAAGGGCAGCTGTGTGAACCCTTCTCTGTCCCTGCCCAGAGAAGCATCTGGGACAGCCAGAGCAGGACACAGCTCCTCCCAGAGAAGCAAAGGGCTCTGGGAGCAGAGTGCCCACCCCCAAGTACAGGGTCAGCACTCCCAGCACTTCCTACAGGAAAGCTGGGCCTTGCTGGTGGCAGCTCATAAGCCTTGGCAGGTAGTTGGAGGTGAGGACATGAGGTAAGCTTATGAGAGGGTCAGCTCGTGGCCCAGCAGCCAGCCCCCAGAAGACACCTTCAGTCAAGGACCCCAAGAGAGCTGCCTGAGGGCAGCTTCCCCCAGGGCTTGCTTGCAGCTTCCCCACCCCCTGCCCCTGCTTCTGATGCAGCCTGGAGCTGTCCCTGCCAGGAGCTGCTTCTCTGTGCCCAGGTCTGCTCCCTGTCAGTGCCAGGGCTGGCACTCTATGGACAACTTGGCTCCTCACCTCCCCAGACTCCACATTGCCCACCTGGGACTGACGTCCCTGCTCATTGCCTCAGACTTCTCCCCTGCTCTCTGCAGCTGAAGGTTCCATCTCCATGGCACCAGCTCCTACCTGCTTTCCTCAGAGAACTGGCTGCACACAGGTACATGAGAATTTCTCCTCTTTGTAAGAAAAAAAAATTAAAGACAGATAAAGTTTCATGAACGATCAAACCCCCTCTGTAATCATCTGCTCGGGACAAGCTGCATCCCATGAAGTGACCTCTCTACAAGGAAGAATCTTATGAGAAATATTTTTAGTAGGTAGGTACAAAAAGATGGATATAAACACAATGAAAGAGTTGTCTGAGGAGACCATTAGACTGTTGAAAGACTTGTCAGCTTTTGCTCCCTAGGCTCAAACCATCCTCAGAGGTGACAGGCATCTGAACGAGCAAAGAATAAGGGGAGGAGAAAACTGGAGATGGATGGGAACGGCCTTTGCCTGGGCAGTCTGCGGCTGAGTGACTTTAGAGATAGTCATTGTGTCCTGGACAGGGGAAGGCAGATGAAAGATGAGAGAAATTAAGTCTAGCTGTATGACATGGTCATGATTTAGCAGCAATTTCAGATTTATTGATGATGAGAGGGAGATGAAAATGTTGGATTTTAGCAGCACTTCATCCTTGACCAATTGAAATTGAAATGAAATGAACAGAGTGATTCAGGAGAATATGTTCTAATCCAACCAGCGACGGAACGACAGATCTGACAGTGACAAGATTCACACTGACTCACTGCGAGGTGTCCAAAATCAAATGACATGTCTCTAGATCTGCCTGCATCCAGCCTTGTTGACCATGAGCAATTTACAGACACCTAAATTGAAAGGATTGGTTCTGTTGAAAACTAAGTCCTTTATTAACGTGGATCTACACCGTGTTCTCCTGCAGACACA
>JANVCC010010306.1:0-10666 GCA_025345505.1 Todiramphus chloris collaris
GCCTGAAGGGCAAGAGGTGCAGGCAGGGGACAGTGTAGGACAGTCAGTAGGAGAGATGGCCAAGGGCTCTGGTCAGGCTGGAAGGCCCCAAGGGTCTTGGTCCCCTTGGCCAGCAAGGCCTATGAGTAGAAGCTTTCTTTAGAGACTTGCAGGCTCTACTTGCCCAAGGACTGTGGTCAGGGCTTGGCCTTTCTTCCTCATCAACCAAACCCAAGCTTTTCTCCACTGCTTTTTGCCTTTGTCTGCCTGGAATCCTTCAAGGATCCGCTCTAATGAGCCCCCGGGGAGCCTTTGTCAGTTACAACCCTCAGTGGGACCCATTAAGTTATATAGTATATATAAGTATAGAGATACTTTGGGGTTTGCTTTTGACTTGGAAATTTTGAGAGGTTTGTTCCATCTCCTGACAGTCCCTGAGGTCCGGGGACTCAGCCCCAAATACTCCACGGGTCTCATTAACACATTAACCAGCCACGTCTCACCCTGTGATATCCCTCAATTCTTCAAGCCTTGCACAGCTCACCACAGAGGTTTCTTAGTGCAGGAATACCATACAAAGCATCTAAAAAAATATATTTTCAAGACTTCTGAGGTTCTGGACTTTGTTTTCTCCTGCCACCTGCTTGGGGAGGATGGGAGCAGTCACAGAATATTCCTGCCCTTGTCACTGGTCACCCCACATCCCCCTATCTCCAGGTGGAGCTCTGAGCCCAGTGTGAGGGGCAGAATCTGCCATCTGAGGGTCAGGGGGACAGGGCTTGGTCTTTGTGCTTCATCAACCAAACCCAGGGTTTTCTCACCTGCATTTTGCCTTTGTCTGCCTGGAATCCCAGCCTCTAATGAGCCCCTGGGGAGCCTTTGTCAGTAAGGACCTCAGTGGGGCCACTCAAGGCTTCAAGGCACTTTGGGATTTGCTTCTGACTTCTTGAGCAGCTTCTTCAATCTTATCTCAGTCCCTGAGGCTCATGGACTCAGCCCCAATACCCACTGGGGCTCATTAAAATACAGAAACCCTAATGAGCAGTGTCTCTGCCTGGGACTGTCCTCAACTCCTCAAGACTTGTCAGGCTAATTGGAGTTTCTCCCAGTGTAATGAGCCCCAAGTGCCCTCTGGAGCTGTTGATCTTTCTGTGATTTTGTTCAGCTCTTCAGTTCTGCCTGGCTCCTTTGGGGCTGTTTCAGAGTGGAGTTCAGGAGGAAAAATTCATACTGTACCTAATAGAAATAATTTTCTTTTCTAGGATACCTGTTACTAATTTTCAGTTTAGAGCAGAGGTGACAGAGGCATTCTCCAAGTGATCTTGATCCAGGGGGTCTCCTGAGGAGGTCTGCACTGTTAGGACAAGGTGTCCCTTGAGGGCTGACACTCTATGGACAACTTGGCTCCTCACCTCCCCTACCTCTCCATCCTTGTCATTGTCCACCTGGGACTGACATCCCTGTTCCTTGCCTCACACTTCTCCACCACTCTCTGCAGCAGAAGGTTCCATCTCCATGGCACCAGCTCCACCTGCTCTCCTCATACAACTGGCTGCACAGAAGGAGTTTTCATCTTTGCAGGCAAAGGCAGTTAAAGCAGGTTCAGTTTCCATCATCTATAGAACACATACTGAAACCATCTCCCTCACATGGACAAGCACCTCTCATGAGATTCCCTCTTTGCAATGGATCATATCAACAGAAATGTTTAAGATAGATACAGAAATATCCCTCTGAAGATAATGAAGGAGATGTCTAACGAGACAATGGGATTCTGAATGCCCGTCAAGCTTTGAACTCCATGAAGCTCAAAGCATCTGCAGAGGTGAGAGGAATCTGAATGAATCAAGAGTAGGAGAAGGAGAGAGCTGGAGAAAGATGGAATGATGGAGAAAGATGGAATGATGGAGAGAGCTCCTGGCAAGCATCAGCGCTGCCCAGAGCCAGCTCTGCCCAGGAGCAGCTCCTCTGCCAAGCGCAGCAGGGCTGGGGGCACTGCCTATAGGCCCCGAGGGGAGAGGAGCCAGCAGAGAGAGGGAAAAGGCAGCCTGGGCTGGGAGGGCAGAGCTGAGCTTGTGCCCAGAGAAACCTGCACAGACCTGGACATGGTCAGTCTCTGGCAGCAGGACACCTCAGTGAAGTGTTGGGGACAGGTCTGACAGAGCTGGCACATCCCCTGACTGATGTTTCTGTTATCTTCTCTGATGTGGGGATGAGGAGGTGCTGCCGAGCCAGGGCATGTGGGCTGCCTAGTGCTGGGAACGGCTGCAGGCTGTGAGTGTGTGTGTGCAGGCAGGATGGGCAGGGCTGTCCTTGCCAGCAGGGTCCCTGCAGCCCAGGGGCTGTGTGCTGGGGCAGGGACTCTGCCACCTGCCAGGCTCAGTTCTCAGCCTGCCTGGGGAGCTCCCCATGGAGAAGCTGTGGGGAGAAGCTGCAGGTGGAAGGAGCCATCGCTGGTAGGGCAGGGCAGGGCAGGGCAGGGCAGGGTTCTTCTACTGTTGAAAGGGTGTCCAGTGGGTCAGTGCTGCTCACAGCAGCAGGGCTCCCTAGGTCTCCTCACAGCAGCAATTCTCTCCCAGCAAACTGTCACAGGCAGCTTTTCAAGAAGCACATCAAGACAGGGACTCTCTGGAAGGAAAGGTGCTTCCCAGGGTCTGTGCTTTCAGTTCCCTGCTGTGGCTGTGGGGGGAGAGCAATGGAGCTGTCAGGTGTGGAGAAGAGAAGGAGATGCCTACAGCACGACACTGACAGAGTAGTGTGTCTCAGAGGAACTTGAGAAAAGTCCCTCAGCCATTCCTTTGCCTGCAGAAAGCTCAGTCATCTCCTCAGTGTTTTTCTGACCTGCTCCTTAGGACTTGCCAAGAGGGAGATGCCCCTGGGCAGTGTCCTGCTGGCAGGAGGGCAGAGATGAGCACACAGTGTGTGGGATGGGCTGTGGGAGCAGTGTCAGGGAGGAGAGGAGGGGAAAGAGCAAGGGCTGCAGGCAGGGACAGCTGCAGGCACCAGAGGCACTGGCAAGGAGTGACAGACACAGGCTGGCTGCAGCGTCTGGGGGTGGTGTTTGGGCTCTGCTCTGTGAGCCCTTCACTGAACACGCTGTTCCTGAACAGCCCCCCTGGTCTCCTCTCCCACTCAGCAGAGCCTCTGCCCTCAGTGCCCTGGGGTCCTGGGCAGGAGCTGAAACCTCTGCAGCACCAGCTCCAGCAAAGGAGCCACTCCTGAGTGCCTGTCTGTCCCTTCCTGTCCTACCTCCCCTGGCAGAAGCACTGGTGCATTTCTCCTGCTTGCTCCCTTGACCCTGCTGCTGCTGCTCTTGTTTTGAGACTCTCTGGCAATGGGGGTTTCAGCTGCAGCTCAGCAACCGGTCCTGTACATCCTGCCATGGAGATGTGGCCATGGGAGCAAGGTGCCCAAGCCCCCTTCAAGACTGCGGGTCCCTGGGCAGTGCTGCCCATGGGGTGGGGATCAAGCTGATTCCTTTTTCTGCACACCCCATCCTCAAGGAATGACAAAGCTGATGGATCTGTACTGGGGAGGGCAGTTTTCAAATGGATTCCTCCGCTCTCCACAGTCTCAGGTTACCTTTCAGGGGAACATCCAAGTGTGACCCTACTCCAGATGAAGGAGGTGCCAGCTCAGGGCAGCTGAGAATGAGTCTGATGGACAGCCTGGCTCTCCTCACTTGGCACTGAGGGGCTTCCTATTTGCACCTCAGGACTCTCAGTGCAGCAATTGTAGCACAGCAGAAGTGTCCCTGCTGTTGGCCTTCCAAAAGCCTTCTCAGGTAGGATAGGGCAACAGGAGCAAGAGCAAGAAAACCAAATGCCCCAGTTCTGCTCTGCAGTCGGGTGAGACGGGGATCATTGCTGAGGTCTCTTGGGTTTCAGGAGTGGATCTAGAGAGAGATAGTTCCTCTCTGCCTGTTGGTGCCCAGCAGGACTGAGTCCTCCAGACCCCACAGCAGCATCTTCTGCTGCCCACTGCATCCTCAGCCAGTAAACACCAGAGCTCCAGCCAGGGACCTGCATGAAGGTCTTTCTGGAGGAACAGAGGCTGGCAATAGAGGGTGCTGTTTTTTGATGAATGAGGTAAGATTTGCTCTCCAAAGCCGATCCAGACTTTTCACTGACTTTTTCTCCTTGGACAGGACTCCATGCCCAGAGGCAGCAAATATCCAACAGCAGCTCCATCAACCACTTCCTCCTCCTGCCATTTGCAGACACACAGGAGCTGCAGCTCTTGACCTTCTGGCTCTTCCTGGGCAACTACCTGGCTGCCTTCCTGGGCAACAGCCTCATCATCATCACCATAGCCTGGTACCACCACCTCCACACCCCCATGTACTTCTTCCTCCTCAACCTCTCTCTCTTTGACCTAGGATACATCACCACTCCCCCCAAAGCCATGGCCAATTCCATCTGGGACACAAGGGACATCTGTACAGCATGTGCTGCACAGGTCTATTTTTTCTTTCACTGTGCTGCAGCAGAGTTTTATCTTCTCACCATCATGTCCTATGACCGCTACGTTGCCATCTGCAAACCCCTGTACTACGGGACCCTCCTGGGCAGCAGAGCTTGTGTCCACATGGCAGCAGCTGCCTGGGCCAGTGGGTTTCTCCCTGCTCTGCTGCACACGGCCAATACATTTTCCCTGCCCCTCTGCCAGGGCAATGCCCTGCACCAGTTCTTCTGTGAGACCCCCAGATCCTCAACTCTCCTGCTCACACTCCTACCTCAGGGAAATTGGGCTTCTTGTGATCAGTGCTTCTTTGGCATTTGTTTGCTTTGTTTTCCTTGTGTTGTCCTATGTGAAGATCTTCAGGGCCGTGCTGAGGATCCCCTCTGAGCAGGGTCGGCACAAAGCCTTTTCCACCTGCCTCCCTCACCTAGCCGTGGTCTCCATTTTTGTCAGCACCTCTTTTTATACCTACCTGAAGCCCCTCTCCTTTACCTCTCCATCCCTAGATCTGTCGATGTCCATTCTGTAGTCAGTGCTTCCTCCAGCAGTGAACCCCCTCATCTACAGCCTGAGGAACTAGGAGATCAAGGAGGCCCTGAGGAAAATGATGCCTAGTTTATTTTCTAAAGCAATAAACTCTCCATCGTCTCCTGCAGAGGAGTTATAATACCACACATTGCAGGTACAGTCTATCTTATTCGTATTTCACTGCTGGTCAAAGTGGCTTTACACTTGTGATCACGTTTTTCACAGAGAAATTAAATTTTGTGGTTTTTTAAATGATTTCTAGATCAGTTTTGCCCAGTGTGGTGTGAACCACAGACTGTGGAAATCACATTCCATGTGTACTTCAATAATCTTGGCCTTTCCCTTGACTTCTTTCTCTGTGATATTTCTTCCCAGAGCCCTCTGGAGCTGGTGGGGCAGTGCGTGTGTCAGAGGTGGAGAGGAAAAGAGACCTAGCCCAGCAGCACTGCCAGGGAGCACCAGCGCTTGCTCTGTCCTCAGCTGCTCGCTCTTCCCTCCCAGCCTCTCCTGCTGAGCCCCTGGGCTGGGCTAAGGCCTGAGTGTTCTGGCAGCTTGGTCCCAGTGCTGCTGCGTGGCCGTGCTCGGACGGCAGCTGCCTCCACAACAGCACCTCCATCACACCAGGGATCTCCTCAGGGCAGTGTCTGAAGCCTTCTGTGTCTGAAAGCGTCTTTCAGATTTTCTCTCAAGAACATGCCCAACATAGCACCCAGAACAGGAAACCTCAGTGAACCACTGAAGTATGTGAGTGTGCAGGGTGGGGGCCATAGTAGTGTCCTTGCCCAGCCACCACCAGTTCCAGCACTTGCTTCTCACTCCAGGTCAGGGAAGTAGTACTTCCTCCATGAAAGGGCACTAAATAACTTATTCAGCATCCCATGTTTGCTCTGCATAGATGACACGTCAGAATGGACATCAAGTGAATGGGGGAATATAAACCCAAGTGAGCACAAACATCATCAGCTACTCCTGGGAGTACTGTGAAGGTGTGTGGGACAGACAGTATCTTGATGTCACATCACATTCACAGTCACGTCCCATGGGAACCCCACTGAATGCAGCTCTGGGATGGGCTCCATTCACCTGAGCTCCCTGTGTCCATTCCTCATGCCATGGGACATCTCAGAACAGAGCAGAGTCGGCAATACAGCGCAGGGCTGAGGGGCCTCCCAGCCTCTGGCAGTGGCAGCAGGAGGCCAGGCTGACACTGCAACCGCAGCAGAGCACAGCCTGGCTGTGTGCAAGGGAAGGACTCGTGTCTCTGAGCACCCCGGGCGGTGTGAGCACTGCAGGAGCCCAGATTAAACGTGGACACCTGACACAGCCCTGGCAGTTCTCGGTCAGACAGACAAGTTGGTACTCAGGAGTCTCTTCCTGTTTTCATTGTTCTTCTCTTCAATAAATCTTGTCCGTGCAGAGCTCTTTGAAGGCAGAAAAGACAGAGGAAGGAGGAAAGCTGGAGAGGCAGCTGGAGAGCTATAAAATGCACCAGTAGAGATCCAGATGTTCCTCTGAGGAGCGTTTCTCCCCTCAAACCCTTGGTAGAAAATATATTAGAGAAAGTTGATGAAGCAAGCTGACTTCTGTCTGCTCGGGTCCTGGGCCACAAGGAGGGTGCTGGTTGGCTATGGTTTTGCGCAGTCTGTTGTGTCTCAGTTGTGCATGATCCATCAGGAAGCCAATGGCTGTGAAGGGGCCTGTGAGGCTGCTTATCCCATTCTCATTCAAATCACAGCAGTTATCTGCTCCTTGCACAAGTTACCAAGGAAATCCTAATTGGTTTGTGCCACTGCTACTTGCTGACCACCAGGAACAGGGGCTTGGCCGCAGTCCCACCCGCACACTTTGTTCAATAGTTGTATAAACATTATCCCTATTTCAGACCTAATTTGTGGGAGTACTGGACACCAAGTTGTAGGGACAGACTGAGGGGTTTGTTCTGCTCACCCTCCCCAGAAGGGACGCCTCTGGGGATGATTTTTGGCCTTGGGGAATCGAGTGTTTTTCCCGGGACATTCAGTTGTGATGACAATTGCGTGGTTTTGAGCTGTGTATGTCTGGCGGTTCTGCAGCTCAGGGCATTTCTCCCTGCGGAACGGCGAGGGAAGAGTGCAGGAAATCAATATGATTCATAGGCAAACTTTGTTTATTGTCACACTTGCAGCTACTTATATACTATTATGATAATCACTAATACATGCTGATTGGAGTACACACAAGTTATACATATTCATGATAGTTCCCATAGGTCCATTCAAGAAGTCACACTCTCCCTACGACCACCTCTTGGAGGTCCCAGCTGCTACATAGCTCCTCTTTCCTTTAACAAAAGCATCCTATTATTATCTCAACGTTCCTCCTCAAGGACATCCTGTCCCTGCAGCTGGGCTAGGCCTCATGCCTAGCTTCTGCTAATATATCTTGCAGTGAGCCGTGGCCCTTGTTCTCAGGCCATTCCCCAACAATTCCCCCTTTTTCTTTTTGGACAAGCCAGGTGGCATGGGTAAATTTCTCCATGCTCCGGGAGATCATACCGCTGACGCACTGCAAAAGACACGGGACAAACAGAAGCAAGATGACGATGACCAACATCACAACCAGTCCCTGCTTAACTAGATCAAGTAACCAACCTGTCAATCCCCAGCCTTTCGACCACACGTCCAAACCATCAGTGATCCTTAGCTTCTTGACTCCATCCTTTAAATATTGCATACTCCTGTGAATAGACTCAGAATGATCAGAAAGGTTCATAAAACACATCCCTTCAAATTACATACAACCGTGTCCCTGGGCTAACAGTAAAACATCAATGGCAGCTCTATTCTGTAAAGTAGCATGTCAAATGCTATCTACATCGGCTAATAGTCCTGCAAGAGCTATAGAAGTGGCGTTGGTCTGTTTACTGAGCCAACATCCTAATTTGTTCAGCGTGGTTAATGCTTGTGCTGCAGCTACACCAGGTGCAAGAAATGAAGCAGCAGTGACTTTTCCAGATGACCAAAAATCAACATGATCTTTACAGTCTTGACTAAAAGTATGTGCAGCCCGCTTGTTATGGTGCCGTGAAATGTTCAATATCATACTAGTGTTAGGTGTCAATAGTGTTGGTCTCCGTAAAGAACACGGTCCCCCCGATATTCGAGAAGGTATCCCGGGCCATGCGCGATCCCCACAGAACAAAAACATCTCCGGAGGTAGTATCAGTGGGACATAGCTGGATTTCAACCAATTGGTTGCAGTATAATTACACCATACAGATTGATTCCGGTAAACAGATATAGAAC
Source organism: Todiramphus chloris collaris (assembly GCA_025345505.1). Classification (NCBI taxonomy): domain Eukaryota; kingdom Metazoa; phylum Chordata; class Aves; order Coraciiformes; family Alcedinidae; genus Todiramphus; species Todiramphus chloris. Next base: position 8,253 of record JANVCC010010306.1, read on the forward strand.
TGTTAACCGACTGGGGCCTGGCACCTTTCGTAATGGTCTGGATCCAGGTAAAATTAAACATAATACAGGCATCAATTTTTACGAGCCCAACGGTTCTAGTTCCTGAGGCTCCTGAGTACTAACAGGATACCATGCTGAGGTCGCATCCCACATATCAACGCCTTTTCTGGTATTATTAGGATATAACATGGGAAATGACTTTAGTGCCTTTGGGCAGGGCCAAGTGTCCACAGGAACCCCTACTAAACATGTGGAAAAGGGATTCTCAGGATTGGCAACCGCCAGACACAAAGTATCCTGCCTGGTTACATTTGCAAGTGTTACCCAGATATTTTGTTTTGGCTGGGGCCATCCCGAAGTTGCAACGATACATATAACAAAAACAGGTGTACTCCAGGGGCTGGTGGATAAACGAACATGGCCTTGTGCCAGCTGCTCTTGCACGAGGTCATGTGCCTGGACAAGACTTTCCTGTTTCAGCGGCCACTGCTCAACCCACACAGGCTCTTCCGTGAGCCATATTAGTGGAATTCGAAATTCCATACAATGGCCGCTACCGAAAAGCTGTGCCCATCGTCAGCATAGCTCCGAGCTGGCTCAGTACATCTCGGCCTACAAGGGCAAACACCCCCGATGGTAGTGGCATCACGGTTATTGGTACCGTTACCACCTCTCCATCAATCTGCACCATTACGGGAGTGCTTCGCCGGACCACTGAGGCTCCACCAACCCCCTCTACCGTCCTGGCCACAGTCTGCAGTGGCCATTTCTTTGGCCAGATACTACTGGAAACAATGGTAAGATCAGCCCCAGTGTCCAACAAGGCCCTTATGTTCAAACCTTCCTGTCCCAAAGTTAATGTGATATTCATTACAGGCTGAGTATTCATAGGCACAGTCAATAGGGCCATTCCTCCTGTGGACCCAAATCCCTTGCTACCTTGAGGCGAAACCTGGCCACCGGTGGTGTCCTGGATCAGTTTAGGTAATGGGACGAGCTGGGCAATAAGGCTTCCTGCTGGAATCATCATAGGAGAAAAATGGGTTTGCAACAAATTTTTTTTTTTTTTTTTCCTGTATAGTCCGCATCAATAAGGCCAGGAATTATTACTAGTCCTTTAATGGCCGCAGACGAGCGGCCTATGAGTAATGCACCATAGCGTTTTCCCCTGCAGGTAAGTGGTCCTTGAACTCCAGTAAGAACGCAGGCAACCCGGTTGTCGATCAGTGTTGCATCTACTGTGGTTGCCAGGTCCAGGCCAAGGCTTCCTGCGGTGCTGGGGCGAAGTTTGCTGGCTGGCAAGAGTTCCCTGCTGACCTTGGACCCGATGCCATCGCTGGAGCTGCTGTTGGTGTCATTGCGCAGCGGCCCCTCGCGCTCAGTCTCCCGTTTCCCTGCTTCCGGCGGCAGGCTGCTGCAGCACGGCTATCCACTTGGCAGTTGGGGCACCATAGTGTGGCACCCGACAGTTGCGCCGCATATGACCTTGCTGGCCACATCGGAAACAGTGCAAGTGAGGGCCCCCTTTAGATCTCCCTGACTGCAGCGGAGCGAGGGATTCTAAAACCTGAACCTGACTCTCTTGAATCCTAAGCCCCACCTCCTCTAATTGGGATTCATACCCAGGCGGCAGCCCGTCTGGACCTCCTGGGATCTGGGTTGCCACCGGAGGTGCAGACGGTGCAGAAGGTTCACAGGATGGCGGCAGAGGAGGGAATTCAGCGTCAGAGGCTTTTTCAACCACAATCGAGCGAGTTGTAGGAGGCGTTGGGATGTTATCGTTTCCCAGCTCTAGCCGACCCAGCACTGCTTTTGGCTTTCCCTCCCCCCCTCAGACGCGCCCGCCTGGAGATAAGAAATCGGTATGGCTGCAACCCTTTGTTCCGCATGATACTGCTACAGACAGTTAATAACAGCCCTCCAAGGACGTGCCAGCTTTCTGTCTGCTTTATCTTCATCAATTACTTTTGCCTATAAATAATCTCCAAACCCTCGCCATTCATCTACATCAAAAACCGTATTAGGGACCCTAAAATAGCCTTGTTCTACTCCATATGTTAATAATCCCACTAATTCCTTTTTAAGGTTAATTTCCTAAATTCCCCGCTTTTCTAAAAAGCACTGTAAAAGTTCATAGGCTGCCTGTCTTTCCATTACGTTTCACAAAATCTAAGCGTCTGGCCAGTTGCAGCTCGTTACCGTCAGGCATCCAAGTCGAGCGGCGGGACCTCGTCTCATTAGCAGATTGCCCCAGGCACAGGAAAGTCAGAACGCCAGCGTTATTTCTCCTTCGCCCTCCAGTCGCTGCTCACCGGTGCTTCCTCGCTCGTCGCTCCCGTGGTCGTCACCATTTGCAGAACAGTGAGAGAAGAGTGCAGGAGATCAATATGATTAATAGGGAAACTTCGTTTTTT
>JANVCC010010307.1:0-15506 GCA_025345505.1 Todiramphus chloris collaris
GGAGGTTTAGGTTGGAGCTGAGGAAGAATTTCTTGCAGCCCCTGCAGACTTGTCCAGGCCTGGCCCAGGCTGCCCAGGGCAGGGGTGGAGTGCCCGGGATCCCTGGAGGGGTTTCCAAGCCCCCCGTGGAGCTGTGGTGCTGAGGGCCAGGGGTCAGTGGTGCCCTGGCAGTGCTGGGCCAGCTGCACACAGGTCTGCAGGAGGCTGCGCGTGGCCACCCAGCCTGTCCCGAGACTGCTTGAAGTGTGGTGCTGGAAATGGTGGAGATTTTCTCTCGCCGGGGAAACAACAGCAGAAAGAGAGAACGGCAGAGAGTGAAGTTTTGGGAGTCGAGGCTGCGCAGGAGGATTTGATGTCACTTTGAGTCACAGGGAAGGTCAGTCCAGGCTCGGACCTGTGGAACAAGAGGTTGTCCAGAAAGAGCCGGGATTTGGCCAATGCTCTGTGTTTGATGGAGCACCCCATGAGGGTGGCGAGATGTGAGTGAGGGCGGGAAGATGCTGAAGGGAGAGCGAGGTTGGAAAGCACAGTGGATGTCCACAGCCTTCGAGGGAGCAGGTGCAGGCACAGGCCACCCTAGGGCAGCCTATGGTGGAGATGGCCAAGGGAGCTGACGAGCTTGAAAGCCCCCAGCAGAGCTGAGGCCTTTCTCCCATTGGCTGTGGCTGTTGGCTGTGTCCTCAAGACCTGCCAGGAGCTGCCTGATCCTTCGAGCACTAGGGCCTCATGGCCTCCTTGTCTCCACTCAAGAGCCCGGGAGGTGTCGTCCCACAGTCCTGCCCATGGTGTTGCACGTCCCACAAACCTCTGCCCCAGGAAGAGCCCTGAGCAAGGTGTGAGGGACAGGATTTGCCCTACCAGGGGCTGGGGGCCAGGCCTTGGCCCTTTGGCTTGATAACACCCGGCCAGGATTGCTCGGCCTCAGAGCCACCTCCACCTTGCCTTTTCCTACCTGTCCCCAGTGCCTCCAGTCTGCTGCTCTAAGGAGCTTTGTTGGTCCTGCCCCTCGGTGGGAGCCATTAAAGCTCTGAGCAGCTCTGGAGGTTGCATCTGAGTTGAAGATCTTGAGAGGTTTCCTCAGCTTCCCGTCAGGGTGTGAGGTTCGTGGTCTTGGCAGCAAACCCCCACAAGGGGTCATCAGAGGAGCCAGCAGAGAGAGCTGTGCCAGGAGCAGCTCCTCTGCCAAGCACAGCAGGGCTGGGGACTCTACCTGCAGACCCCGAGGGGAGAGGAGCCAGCAGAGAGAGGGGAGGGAGGCTGGGAGGCTGCTGAGAGCTGAGCCAGACAAAATTCTTCCCAGCCCGGGACACTGGAAGTCTCTGACTGCAGGGAGAAGCAGCTGTGGTTCCTGGAGGGGTCTCCTCAAGGTGGCCCATACCTCAGCTTCTGGGATTTCTAAGTCCAACTCCCATAGTTTCTCTGTTGCAGAGGAGGAGGATGTGCTGCAGATCAGGGACATTGTGCTGCACCATCAGAGATGAAGAACATGATGGCTGCCACCTTCTAAGGGTGGCTGCAGGGGTGTGAAGGTGGATGTACAGGGGTGGGCTGGGCTGTCCTTGCCAGCAGGGTCCCTGCAGCCCAGGGACTGTGTACTGGGGCAGGGACTGTGCCGCCTGCCAGACTCAGCTCTCAGCCTGCCCGGGGAGCTGCCCATGGAGAAGCTGTGGGAGGATGGAGAGACCTCTGTCAGGGCAGGGCAGGGTTGTTCTGCTGTTGCGAAGGTGCTGGTTGGGTCAGGGCTGCTCACATCTCCAGATCATACCCAGGACATTTCTCAGGGTACCTTTCAAGAAGCACAGCAAGGCAGGGGCTCCCTGGGAATAAAGGTGCTTTCCAGAGTCAGTGCTTTCACTTTCCAGCTGTGATGGTTCCTGGAAATGGGGACAGAGCTATCAGGCTTGCACAGGAGACCGGGGCTCCTGCAGCATTACAGGAAGGGATGAACAGGTTTTCAAGGCACCTGATGAAGTCTGGGAGCCATCTGCTGGGCAGGAGCTGACACTCCACTGAAGACATCCCATCTTCAGGACCCCTGACTGTCTGCTCTGCCCGTCCTGCTGTGCTTGCAAGCTGCCCCCAGTATGGCCCAGCTCACCCATAGCACACTTGGGAGGGTGAAGCTGTCCACTGGGGGTTGCTGCTCTCCTCTCAGAGTCCTTTGCTTCTCTCTGTGAGGGGTCATATCCTGCTCTCCATCCCAACTCCACAGCTCTGCTGGAGAAAGAAGAGTCTGCAGATCTCGCCTTTCACACAAGACTCCCCCAATCCCACCAAAGTCAGGATTTTCAGGGTTATTTGAAGGGTAATTTGTGTGTGAAGTCACCTTGGAGGTGGCACAAGCAAAAGCCCAGGACAGCTGGGAACAAGAGTGAAGGTCACTGCAGCTCTCCCGTCTCTGCCCTGAGCCACTGACGCTTTCAGTCATAACCATGAGGATTTCTACCCCTCAGAACAGCACTCCCCAGATGGGATGGGGGAAAACAGAAGCTCAGAGAAAACCATCATAAAGCCACGCGAAGGCTCTTCTGCAGCCCACACTGGAGCGGTGAGTGCAGAAATTGAACATTTCCCTTGGGGGTGATTTGCAGCTGACAGCCCTTGTGAACATCGGTGGTGTCAAGAACCAGCTCCACTGTCCTCGTGGCAGCAGGGCAGAGATGACTCTTTGGCAGCACGCAGGCAGAGGTCCTGCTCCCCAGAGTACCCTCAGCCACGTGACCACCATCCAGTGTTTCCCCCCCAAGATGTTTGGTCGGGCAGGGGGGATGGAGGGGCTTTCCGCCTGTCTCCCCACAGCTACTGCCCATCATCTCCTTCCTGATGCTGCCCGCCCTGCAGAGACTGGGCCAGACCCGCTGCTCCCTGCAGGAGCTGTGCAACAGCAAGGCCACCTGCACCACCTCTGCACCCCTCTGTCCCCTGCCACCACTGCCAGTGCCTGGCCCTGCAAGGGGGACTCCATCCTCAGTGGGGAGTCCCTGCCATAGCCATGGGACAGGGCGGGTGGCACCTTGCATGGCAATCTGAGCAGCTGCGGCAGTGACAATGTTCCTCCTCCTTGCAGGCAATGCCAAGATCAAGCCGCTGAACTACAGTTGGCTGATGGGGCTGTGGAAAGGCCCCCCCTTGCCATGGGAAAGGGCACAGCAGCCCCACTTCTGCCAGCCTGGGGAGCCTCGGATCCAGGGGAGAGAGGGCGACCAACAAGCCCTGTGCTCCTGCTGACTCCTCCTGGTGTCTCTGCACCGTGCTCCTGCCACGTGCAGCAGCTGCCCCAGAGTTTTATTTACAGGGTTTTGAGAGCCGTTCCTTGGTCCCAAAGCCCCTTTTAGAGACCCCCCTACATCCTTTGTTTAGGAGCCAAAATTTCATTTTCAGGTGTCACAGCAGCGGTTTTGGGCTCCCAAACCTGTTTTTTAAGGTCCAAGCCTTTGTTCTCATGTCTGAAAGCAGCAATGTGGGGGGCTCACAGGGCAGTCTCAGAGCTGGAGCGTGGCTGTGCCAGTCACCAACCCGCTTCATGTCAGGAGGAGACGTCACCGGGCTGCAGCAGGCAGGTTTGGCTGTAGAAAAGATCAACAAAAAAAAAGCCCCCAAACATTTGACTAACAATGATTTCTGCTTCATGGTCTCATCATCATTACCCTGCCCAGGGTCCCACGTCCCCCAACTCCCCAGGCCCATTGCCAGATCCTGCTCATGAAAAGCTGCCGAGATTATTAGGTGAAGGTTTTAGGCCAAGAGCAGACAGATGGCTTGTGTGGGGGTTGTGATGTCACCAAGGTACTACCTGGAGCCCACCCAAAGGTGTCTTTTGGGGAGAAGTATCATGGTCAGGAGCCCATGCCCAGCACACGTGTGACAGTGTGACTCCTATGCAGGTGACAGCAGAAGCAGAAGAGCTGAGGCGACTGCCAGTAAAGTGCTGATGGCAGAGGGGAGGCAGTGGGAGGGTGTGAGGTCCTGTCCCTGATGGCTCCCCGTGGCCGTGGGGCTGGGTGCTGAGTGGCCGGGGGCACCGAGGGGCATGGCAGGGGCTGTCGGGAGCTGACCGGCCCCCTGTCTGGCAGGCCAAAGGAGCAGCCCCTGCAGCCCTGTCTGGAGCAGTCAGGGTAGGGGTGTCTTGGAGACAGAGCAGGGATGGGCCTGGGCACGGTGCCAGGAGGAAACCACCAGATGCCTGCCCGGGGGGCGCTTGCGGGGGGGGGGGGGGGGGGGGGGAGCGCAGCGAGCTCTGCGAGGCCACGTGGTCTGTGGTTTGTGCACCTGCAGGATCCGGCTCCCACTGCGCCCGCAGGGAACAACGGCCCCCGGGTGACATGCTGCGAGTCAGGGGCATGGCCGAGCCCTGTGGCTGCATGTCTGCTGCCAGGGCAGGGCCATGGCCCAGCTCTGGCTCCTGCCAGGGACCCAGTGTGGGGCTCTGTGGGGAGGCCCAGGTGAGCCGGCACTGCTGGCATGGAGCTCTTGCCCTGGCCAAGGACCTTTCCCAGCTGCTGCTCCCAGCACAGTGGGGGCTGCAGGTGCCCAAGGGGCTCTTTCCTTTCCACCCTGACCCAGAGCCCAGAGCAGGCCCAGCTCCACGTTGCCCACCGCTCAGGGCCGGCTGGACACTTGCCTCTTGGCTTCTTGGATCAACCCAGCGTAGCCAATGCCCAGTGCTCCCAGTCCCCTCTAGCAGGGCACAAAGGGGCACAGACCCATGTCCCCTCCACAGCCCCTTGGTCCCAGGACCATCCCCCAGGCAGCGACCCTGACGCCCGCAGTGGGACGTAGGTGTCCTTCATATATGGTCATGAACGGCACTGGAGAAGTTCATTGGAGGCCTGGTCTGTGTCGGAGGGGAGATGGCTCCTAATAATGTCCCCAAAGGGGCTGCTGCTTCAATTGGCTCCTCCTGCAGCTGGGTCGACATCTGCAGAGATCTATTCCCCTGCCATCGTTGTCCCTGGGAGTGCCTGGGAGTGGTGCCAGGGAGTGGGGTGAAGCAGGGCTGTGCCAGCAGGGCAGGAGGCTCCGGATGGGGACAGACATTTCTTTGCATGTGCCACTGAGACGAGGAGAAGGTACTCAAGGGAATCACCCCTCATCCTTCTCCTGTGCCTCTTGGTGTGGGAGAGGGAGCTGTGGTCCAGGGGCCTGGGACTGTACAGAGGGTGCTGGGCTGGGGGGAGAGGGTTCCCAGTGCAGGGCCAGGCCCAGTGTGTGGGTGGGCATGGGCAAGGGATGGTGGAGTTGAGAGGAGGTGCCGCAGGCTGTGGGGTGATGAATGGTTCAGCAGATCTGCTGAACACCCTCAGCCCTTTGCAGCCTATGCAGAGAAAGGGGATCCCATACACACGGCCCCATGGGCAGCCTGGAATAGGAAGGGGTCCCACCCAGGCGCCTGTGACCGGCACAGGAAGGGGGAACCTCCAGACCTGCAGTCTGGGGGCTCTGAACTCTCCTGACCATTCCTGTGTCATTGTTTGAAGGGGCTGCAGAGGTGAGGCTGAAGTATGGTGGTAGACCTTGTGCTGGGAGAGTGGAGGTGAAACACCAGGCACAGTGGAGGAGCGTGTGCAGTTATAACTGGGACAAGAAGGATGCTGCAGTGGTTTGTAGGCAGCTGGGCTGTGGGTCTGCTCTTCAAGCTCATTTGGGAGCATTCTTTGGACCGGGATCTGACCTCATTTGGATGGATAAAGTTGAATGTGATGGCACCGAGTGTGCCCTGTCTGACTGCACGCACAGAGGATGGAGTAAACAGAACTGTGATCACAGTGAGGATGCTGGAGTGATGTGCACAGGTGAGGGGCCTCCCAGGGACTGGGAAGGTCTCAAGATGGCCAGGGAATGTTGGTTTGTGTCACATGGTAGACACGAGTGCCCCAAAGCTGCTGAGAGGGGAGGAGCGTTTGGGCTTGGGCAGCAGGGCAGGGTGGCCCTTGGCCACCTCATGCCTCTTCCAGGGTGACCCCTGTGAGCCAGTCCCCAGGAAATGCCCCTGGGCAGGCCGTGCTGACCCGCTGCCCAGACTCTCCTGCCTGGCCCAGCCCCTGGCTGCCCCATGCCACAGGGCATTGTCCAACACTTTCTGGCTCTCCTTGGGGCCTGGCCTTGCCCCAGGAGGATGGGTCAGCCCAGGCTGCTCCTCTGCCTGCTCTCCTGCCTTCTGCCCGTGCAGTGCTGGGGCTGTGCATGCCTGGCCATGCTCTCTGGCCCTGGCTGAGGAGCCTGTCCCCAGGCAGGTACCAGAGTGGGGGTTGCCACCGCTGCTGACGGCAGATGGAGCCGTGCCACCCCTGTCCCCCGTCCCATTGAACAGCAGTGTCCCGACAGCCTGAGAGCAGGGGCCATTGTCAGCAGATCCAGGGGTTCCACAGCCTGGCACAGACCTGGGTGGGCAGAGCTGGCTGCAGCAGACAGCAGTGCCTGGGCCACGCTCCCTGGGCTCCAGGGCTGCAGGCACTGTAGTGCCTGGGGCCAGTGCACAGCAGCCCAGGCTCTCCAGGTCTTCGGAGCAGTTTCCATGGCTGTGGCTCTAGGAGAGAAGCTGCCCCCGAGTGCTGTGCTGCTGTCTGAGGAGCAGCAGGGGTCCAGCACTGGGAGCTGCTGGGATGCGTGTGGGGCTCTGGAACTCAGGGAACTGCCAGAGGGCTCTGGGAACTCACGGGTGTGTTTGGTCAATCCAGAGCCTGTCCGGCTGGTTGAAGGGGCCAGTCCCTGCTCAGGACGCATGGAGATCCATGACAGGAACCAGTGGAAATCTGTTTGTGACACTGACCTTTGTCCGAAAGCTGCCGAGGTGGTCTGCAGGGAGCTGCAATGCGGTACAGCCCTGTCTGTCCCTGGGGCAGCTCATTTTGAAGAAGGGGCAGGTCCCATCTGGGACAGAGAGCTGCAGTGTGTGGGGAATGAATCCTTCCTCATGCTCTGCCCCAGGGGACCCCGCAGGGACCAGCCCTGCACCCACGCATATGATGCCAGTGTCACCTGCACACGTAAGGACTCAGGCTGGGGGGTTGAGCACCATGGGGGGTGCTGGGGAGGGGGGAGCAGGAGGGGGACTGTGCTGTGCTGGGCGAGAACACAGGAGGGGTGATGTGGCTTCCTGGAGCCCTAAAATCAGGCGGGAGAAGGAGGAGGAGGCTGGCAGCTGTCCCCCTGACCTCTGCTCCAGCTCTGGGGTGTGTAAGAACACCAGTCCATCCTCTCATCTCTCTCTGTCCCAGAGTTCACAGGGTTCAGGTTGGTGAACGGCAGCACGGCGTGTAAGGGGAGGGTAGAGGTGAATGTGCTGGGGACGTGGGGCACCCTCTGTGATTCCCGCTGGGATCTCTTGGACACCCACGTTCTCTGTCATCACCTCAACTGCGGCTTGGCTGAGTCCATTCCTGGAGGAGGCCATTTTGGGAGAGGCAATGGCCCCATCTGGAGAGACTCATTCCACTGTGATGGGACTGAAGCCCACCTGGGCCAGTGCCCAGTGAGCACCCTGGGGGCCTCCCTGTGCTCCCATGAGAATGACGCTGCTGTCATCTGCTCAGGTTAGTGCTGGGAAAACGCTGTGTTCCCTCCATTTTCACCTTGGGTGTGCCATGGCTGCCCAAAGTAGGAGAGCCCAGGGCAGCAGCAGGGAGAATTTGTCCCTGAGAGACCCTGGGTGCCCCAGGAGTAATCTGGAGAGTCCTGTCTGCTCAGCAGGACATCTGTGGTGTGGCAGAGCTGGGGAATGAGGGGGCTGAGGCGTCCCTGGCTTCAGGGGCAGCAGCTCAGGCCCCAGGGTCAGTGCCAGGCCCGGGCTCCTCTGCTATCCAGCTGAGGGACCGGCCCAGGCCAGGGCTATGGGGCTGGGCTCCATCCCTGTGGCTTCAGCAGCCCCGTCGCAGCCCCGCAGAGAGTGCCCCGCAGCCCAATCTCAGATGCACAGTGGCTGCCTGGGTGGCCCGGGGGCCACCAAGGGCTGGGCCATGGCTGCTCTCCCCAGGCCCAGCTGGCTCCGGTTCCCTGCGGCTGGTGGGCGGAAGGAGCCGGTGCAACAGCCGAGTGGAGATCTTCCAGCGCGGGACTTGGGGCAGGGTCCTGGCCAAGCGGTGGGACGTGCAGGAGGCCCGTGTGGTGTGCCGGCAGCTGCGGTGCGGAGAGGCAGAGAGAGCCTACAACCCCCCGAAGGCGGAGAGAGGGGCAGGTGCTGTGGGGCTGCGAGGGGTGCGGTGCTCAGGGCATGAGGCCGCCCTGCCCCTCTGCAACAGCTCCCTGCCCGAGAGCGCGCCAGCGGCAGGGATTGCTGAGGACGTGGGTGTCGTTTGCCAGGGTGAGTGGCAGTGCCCAGGCCCCCAGGCACTGGGCCGGGGGGGCACCAGCCCCTGCCAGCAGCTGGGCTTTCTTTCCGCTGCAGGGAGCTGGCAGGTGCGTCTGGTGAACGGGCCCGGGCGCTGTGCCGGGAGAGTGGAGATCTACTACCAGGGCAGCTGGAGGACCGTCTTTGATGACGGCTGGGACCTGCGCGATGCCACCATCGTTTGCCGCCAGCTGGGCTGCGGAGGGGCGGTGTGGGCGCTTGGCTCCGCTGCCTTCGGGGACAGCTCTGGACAAATCTGGCTGGACGGTGTCAACTGCTCCGGGGCCGAAGCTGCTCTCTGGGACTGCCCGCCAGGGTCCTGGGGGCAGCACGACTGCGGCCACAAAGAGGATGCAGAAGTCGTCTGCTCAGGTCTCTGCCAGGAGCTGTGCGGGTCCCCTCAGTGCCCGCGGGATCCCCAGGGAGCTCAGCTGTCCCTGAGGGGCAGCGGGGAGGGCAGGGTTGTCTGTCCATCAGGGACTTGTCTCTGCCCGAGGGTGCAAGGGGAGCTTGCTGGCAGTGCCGTTGCCTGGCTGGGGGCCCGTGGGGTGCAGGGGCGTCCCTGCTCCCAGAGCCCCAGAGCAGCCTGTTCCCCTCTGGGGCCTTTCCTCCAGAGTTTGTGGCCCTCAGGCTGGAGAACAGCAACAACTGCTCCGGGCGCCTGCAGGTTTACTACAACGGGACCTGGGGAAGCGTTTGCTCCAGCTCCATGCCTCCTGCAACGGTATCCCTGGCGTGCAAGGAGCTGGGCTGCAGGGACAGAGGTGACCTGGATATACACCTGCCCTCTGGTAGGCTGCTTGGCCCCGCCTGGCTGGATCGTGTTGAGTGTGGGGAGAGAAACAGCTCCTTCTGGCAGTGCCCCTCTGCTCCCTGAAATGCGCAGTCATGCGATGACCTGCAAGATGAGACCCACATCACCTGCAGTGGTAATGCTGAGCTCCAGTGAAAACTTCTTGCTCGATATCTCTGAAATCCCGTCCACCATTGGGCAATATGGACAATAAACAGGAAGAACTAGAGCCCTGGGTGTGGTCAGAGGGTCATGACCTTATTGCAGTCACAGAGACATAGTGGGATGGTCACATGACTGGAACACTATCATGGACAGTTATGTAGTTTTTAGGAAAGATCACCCAGCAAGGCAAGGTGGTGGAATTGCACTTCATGTGGAAGAACAACTGGAATGTATCAAGTTCCACCTGGGGGGGGATGATGAACATGTTGAAAGCTTATGCGTAAGAATTAAGGTGCAGGCCAGGATGGGCCACAGTGTTGTTTACTACAGGCCACCAGACCAGTAAGAAGAAGTCAATGAGCCCACCTAAGGACAGCTAGATGTAGCCTCAAGATCACAGTCCCTGGTGCTCATGGGGGACTATAGTCAGCGTGGTGTTTGCTGGAAAGGCCACACAGTGAGGCACACACAGTCCAGGAGGTTCCTGCAGTGCATTGATGATCACTCTGACACTCGTGGTAGAAAAGCCAGTGAGGAAGGGTGTGCTGATGGATCTTGTGCTAACGAAAAAAGAAAGTCTGGTCAGGGATGTGAAGGTTGGGAGCAGCCTTGACTATAGTGACCATGAGATTCTGGTGTTCAGGATCATATGAGACAGAAGCAGGACAAGCAGTAGGATTGCAACACTGGACTTCAGGAGAGCTCACTTTGTCCTCTTCAAAGTCCTGCTTGGAGGAATCCCTTGGGCTAAGACTCTAGAAGGTAGGGGAGCCCAAAGTGGTTAATATTCATAGAATCATAGAATCATAGAATGTCAAGGGCTGGAAGGGACCTTGAGAGATCATCTAGTCCAACCCCCCTGCCAGAGCAGGATCACCTAGACCAGGTCACACAGGAACGCATCCAGGTGGGTCTTGAATATCTCCAGAGAAGGAGACTCCACAACCACCCCGGGCAGCCTGTTCCGGTGTTCTGTCACCCTCACTGCGAAAAAAAATGTTCCTTATGTTTACATGAAACTTCCTGTGCCTCAGCTTCAACCCATTACCCCTTGTCCTATCATTGGGCATCACTGAGAAGAGCCTGGCTCCATCTTCCCGGCACTCACCCTTCATATATTTATAAAGCACCACTTCCTCCAAGATCAAGATCGGTCCATTCTTTTGAGTGAAAAAAGAGTAGAGTAAGCAGAAGACCTGTGAGCAAGGAGCTGCTGGAGAAACTCATATGGGAGAAAGAAATTTACAGTGTGTGGAGAAAGGGACTGGTCAGTTGGGAGGATCAAAGGAACATTGTCAGGGTATGTGGGGATGTAATGAGGAAGGCCAAGGCCCTCTTGGAATTGAATATGCCAAGTAATGTAAAAGCCAACAAGAAGGGCTCTTTTGAATATGCCAGTAGCTAAAACAAGACAAGGGAAAATGTGGCCCCACTGCTGAATGAGGTGGCAGCCCTGGTGACAGAGGACACAGAGAAGGCCAAGCTCCTGAATGTCTTCTTTGCTTCAGTCTTTAGTGCTAAGACCAGCCCTCAGGAATCACAGTCCCTGGAGGAAGAGAATCTGGAGGAAGGAAGATTCTCCACTGGTCAGTGAGGATTTGCTTAGAGATCATTTTGGTGAACTGGACACCCATAAATCCATGGCTCTGATGGGATCCACCCTTCAGTGCTGAGGAAGCTGCTGATGTTGCCATGCCACTCCCTATCATTTTTGAAAGATCATGGAGAACGGGAAAGGTGCCTGAGGACTGAAGGAAAGCCAGTGTCACTCCAGCCTTCAAAAAGGGCAAGGAGGACTCAGGAACTGGCAGGCCAGTCAGCCCCACCTCCATCCCTGGAAAGCTGACAGAACAGCTCATTCTGGAGGTCATCTCTAGGCACATGGAGAAGAAGAAGGTAATCATGAGCTCTTTTTGTGGATTCACCAAGGGGAAACCATGCCTGACCATTCTGATAGCCTTCTAGGGCAGTGTGACCAGCTGTGTACATATAGGAAGATCAGTGGATGTTGTCTACCTTGACTTCATCAAGGCTTTTGACACTGTCTCCCATAAGATCCTCGTGGGTAAGCACAGGAAGTGTGGGTTAGATGTGTGGACTGTGAGATGGGTTGAGAACTGGCTGAACAATAGAGGGTTGTGATCAGGGGTGCAGAGTCCAGTTGGAGGCCTGTAGCTCATGGTGTTCCCCAGGGGCCAGTCCCCCAGTGCTGGGTCTGGTCTTGTTCAACGTATTCATCAGCGACCTGGATGAAGGAAAGGAGTGGACCCTCAGCCACTTTGCTGGGTCCAGTGCCTGTATGAGGCGAATAGTCAATCCTGCCTGGTCCCTCTCCCAGTCCAGACCTTGCAGACCCGAGAACAGTGATGCCTGAAAACACCCACAGGGGATATTGGCAGGGGCTGGATGCTGGGAGGAGCTCTTGTGCTCTAAAAATGTCCTTAAATTGCTCCCAGATCTGTTCCCTTCATTTGTCCTAGTTTCTCAGGGGGTCCCATCTGGTCTTTTGAAGTGCAGGACCCTGAATCTACACTTCACCTGGCCCATATCCCTCAAGACTGTGAATTCCACCAGGACATGATCACTGCAGCCCATGCTGCCACCAATCTTGACACGTCTAATTGGTTCATCTTTGTTGGTAAGCAACAGGTACAGTAATGCTTTTTCCTCTGACAAAGTTGTCTATCATCTAGATTAAGAAATTATCTTCAACACTTTCTGAGTGTCTCCTAGGCTGCTTACATCTTGCTGTGTTGCTTTTCCAGCAGATGTCAGGGGGACTGGAGTGTTCCAGCAGGATCAGAGTCTGCAAGCATGATGCTTCCTGTAGTCGAACAATTCATCAATATGCTCCTTATGGTCAGGCAGCCTGCAGTAAACACAAACCACGAGGTCTTACCTAGAAGCTCTCAAACTGTTCTTTGCTCTTTTTCCAAGACAGCTCTGGGCAGTCAATCCAATTTTTTTTACATAGAAGGTAACACATCCAACTCTTCCTTCCCATCCCTTCTGAACAATTTAAAGCACTCTTGTCACATGACTCATCCCATGATGTCTCAGTGATGGTGATTGTAGCTCTTTATCTGCACAGAAGCTTCTAGCTCCTCCTGCATGTTACCCACGCTGTAGGTATTGGGACACAGGCATGTCAGCTGGGCTATGGACTGTCACACCTTTTAAGAGCAACACATCCTAATTCCTTTGAGGTATTTCACAGGTGTTTCCCTGTTGGTTCCTAATACACCAGCAGCTCCTGGCTCTTCTTTGTTGTTCAAAACTCAAACCCCCTCTTCATCTTTTCGTTTTTACTGATGTTTCAAAACATTTCTATTTCTGTTCATTTTTAATAATTCTAATATTCTAATTCTAATAGTTTCGTAATTCTATTCTATTCATTCTATTTCATTTCTATTTAGATTGCAGCAGCGTACTGAGAAGGACAGGATTAGTAATCTGGAAGGAAAATATCAACACAATGTTTGAGAAAACAAAGGTTTTCTTCAGCAGATGTGGTTTGAGTTCCCTGTCAGAAAGACTACAAAGAAAATTAAGCAGATTGTGGCTTTGATAACTGACCATCAAGGGGAAGTAGGAGGCTTTCTATCCAGGTAGGAATTTGACATTTTTGTCCTAGATTTCATGAGCCATGTAGTGTGCTGTTTTGGAAGGATGAAACAAGAGTTACGGGGAACCTGCAGGAGAGCACTGGTCTTCTCAGTGAAGAGTGAGCCGAAGCATCCTAGAGAATATGAAATAAACTAAGCTTATATAAACACAGGCTCACAAAATGGTGACGAATGACAGTTTTTCATTTACTTTGTTATGAAGGCTAAATGTTGAAAGCAGTAAGTAAGCAGCAGTTATCAGTGGTAAGAAATGCTTTCTATAGTTGGTATTATCAAAGATAATGATTGAGGTGATTCACATGAGCAGAATATTGTGAAGTGCTTTAGCTCATTCAGGAATTCAGAATACTTAAGTGTGTTTGCATGAGAAAGAGACATTCTACATTAAAGAATTTGTTGAAAGCTGCTGAAAACTCAGAAGTGAAGATCATGAGTGCATGCAGATCAATGGGCTAACTAACCAGCAGAGCTCAGGGTTTCTTGTATTCTGGTCAAATAAAACTAGAGAACAGGTAAACTACCCTTTGCAAGTATTGATTTATAATAAATACGGTCTTCTATTTACAGCTGTGTGCTGGAGAATGACTGCAGTAAGTATCATAAAAGGACTGGCTTTCAAGAATTGCGGTATTTCAAAGATAAGAATGTATTTGTTTATTTATTTATTTGTGTGTGTGCATGAGAGAAAAATTGAGAGGAAAAAATGACAGGAGAATGGGAATGAAAATTGAAAATGTTTGGGAGATCACAGCACCACAGTCCAGGGTGAATGCTTTAAACTAGAGCAGGAACACTTCCTTCCTGCAGCATATTTAGCACTAGTAGATGTCAATTCTCCTCATAAAGAAGTGAAGTCTTTCTTTCAGGGTACTCGATTCAGATTCAAGATCTGTGTTCTTGAGTGGCCATTGCTCTTCCCATTGACTTTGGTCAAGCCTGCCTAAGTCCTTCTCTGTATAGCTCCATCTGCTGAACAGAAGTGGTGAACTGACGACAACAAATATCTATTTAAAAGTATTATCTAATCAAAGGAAAGAGGAGATGAGAAAGCAGCAGTCAGTAAAAGCTAGGGGTGTCAAACTGCCTAAAACTGACAAGGAGAGCTGGAGAGAGCAGGAAAGAAATCCCTGGTTCTTAATGCAAATCAATAAAGCAGTGAGTCGGGTTTTGTGTTGGTTTGTTAGGCTGGGTTTTTAAGTCTGTTGGGAACACAACAAATCCTACATGGAGGCTGTTTCCAGAAACATCTTTTTTAGATCTGGGTGACATGGCAGGAGGAGCTGGGACATTAGAGTGAGCAGCACAGAGCTCCCAGCTTGTGCCAAGCCCACTGCCTCGCAGCCACGCTGGGCAGAGCAGCAAAACGGCAAGGACCCGAAAACTGCAAGGATTAAACAGCGAGGTTTGTCCAGCTGTGCCTATGGGCGAGTCATGCAGGAGCCCCTGGCAGTAGGGAAGAAGAAAGGGTCGAAGGCAGGCCAACAGATCAACCCACCTACCTACCTGCAGGCAGGCCAGAGCGGCGGGTCATGCAGAGGGGCAAGCAAGCAAGCACGCATTCAAGCGCGCATGCATGCGTGCAGGCTGGGGAGCAAGAAGGCAGGCGAGGACTGCAAGGAAATGCACACACAGAGGCAGGGAAGGAAAGAGAGCCAGCAGGGTGGCACTGGGTACCCCGCTCTCCCCCAGACTGAAGGTGTAAGTGACCCTTTGCTCACAGCAGAAGGCTGCTATGCCCTTAACCAGTCATCCCTACTGGAAAGTCCCCTAGGCTGTGTTATAAATGAGACCAAGATTGTCTTTAAGTCAAGAAGGTGAAAATTTATTAGTGGTGGGGAATAAGCAAGCAGCGCTGGGTGTGCGGGGAGCCTGCACTCCACCAACACGAACACCGAGATGTCAAGCGAGCAGGCATTTCACAGAATCACAGAGTGTTAGGGGTTGAAAGAGACCTTGGAGATCTTCGAGTTCAACCCCCCTGCCAGGGAAGGATCATATAAGCTACCCTACAACCTAATCTACCCTACAACCTAACCTACCCTAACACAGGTCACTCAGGAACGCATCCAGGCGAGTTTTGAAAATCTCCAGAGAAGGAGACTTCACAACCTCTCTGGGCAGCCTGTTCCAGTGCTCTGTGACCCTTACTGTAAAGAAGTTCCTCCTCACGTTAAGGTGGAACCTCTTGTGCTCCAGCTCATATCCATTCCCCCTAGTCCTATCACAAGGCATGAGTGAGAAGAGGCTGTCCCTTTCCTCTTGACACTTAGCCCTCATATATTTATAAACATTTATCAAATCCCCTCTCAGTCTTCTCTTTTCCAGACTAAAGAGCCCCAAGTGTCTCAGCCTCTCCTCATAAGGCATGTGCTCCAATCCCTTAATCATCCTTGTAGCCCTCTGTTGGACTCTCTCAAGCAGATCCCTGTCTCTCTTGAACTGGGGAGTCCAGAACTGGACACAATACTCCAGGTGATTTATTACACTAAATCATGCACATCCAACAGCGTTAGCTACATATTCATTCTATGGGGTTGAATTATTGTAATCAGGTCCAGGAACTCATTATCAGGGGTCTCCTCCCTTTGGTACTTGC
>JANVCC010010319.1:0-10029 GCA_025345505.1 Todiramphus chloris collaris
TAAGGGGAAACTGAGGCACGGGGAGGAGGGAATCAGTCCCCCATCCTCACAAGTTGGGACCCCACTTCACTTTCAACAGAGAAACCGAGGCACAGACCCGTTCCCTCCCTCTAAATGATACCTTGGGATTGGTCCTGGATGGGGGGAATCCAAGGCACATCCTCCACCCACTAAAAGTGCTTCAAACCAACTCCCAAATGGGGAAACTGAGGCACAGACTCAATAATGTCCCCTTCCCCCAAACCGCAGCCTTGCTCTCAACTGGGGAAACTGAGGCACAGATCCACCTGCTTTCCCCCCTCTCCCTCCAACACCTCCAGCAGCCTCAGTGTCCCAGTCACACCTTGGCCAGCTCCACACAGCCCTGGCTGGTGCGGGGTGTTCAGGGAGATGGTCGGGGTCACCCCTCCACACCCAGCCGCTCTGTTCTGTGCCAGGCTTCTCCGAAGGGGACCTGTGAGATGGGGACAGGGGCAGCAGGGCAGGGGCTCCTGATCTTCCACCCGGCCACGGTTTACCCTTCCCAGGAGTTTGGGGGGCACCCTGGATAACGGCCACCCCAAGCAGCCCTGAAGTTGACCCAGCTGCCTACGTGCCTCAGTTTCTACGTGCCCCAAGCAGTTAATCAGATTGCCTGGGTCAGTGGGTAGAAACACCCCAGGGCCCCAGTAACCTCCTGCTTGTGAGCATCACATCTCCAACCCCGCTCAGCTCTGACTTGGGTTTGTATCCACACTCTATAGGCTCGGGTTCTGGGGTAAGATCAGAATCTTCCCCCAGCACATCACTGCCACCATCACCCCAAATGCCACCGTCCCACATTTCCGGATCAGACACTGTGTTAATTTGCAGATTTCCTTTGATGAGACTGAGGATGGCATCTGGCTCGGGGAGAGGTTTCATTTTTCCTGTACTTGCCTCTTGCCTTTCAGCCAAGGGGAAGATTTGTGAAGTTCCCTATGGTCTGCATTTAAGTTTTCCACAATTAAGCACGATTGTATCTATAGCTTGGGATTATCTCACTCTTTAGAGACCACAGGCGGGCGGAAAAGCAGAAAGAATGAACTACACTACTGAGCAACAACTTAGTCAAATGGGTCAGGACACATCAGAGCCATGGACACGAGCGCTGCCATCAGCTGTGCTGAGAATGGGAATCCAACCCCGTGGGAAGGAAAGCTGCAGTCCACATGAGATACTATATGGACGACCTTAGCACACACCACACAGTCCAGCTACAACCCAGAGAACAGGAGAAACAAAACTAACACCTTATCTAATCTCTTGAGTACCTCTGGATCACAGAAAGCCCCCAAATATTGGATGGACAGTGGCAATTTCTTCAGAAGAGATGTCCCAGCTGCAAAGAAACAGTGCTGGAGATCAGGGAAAGGGCAGAGAGTTGTGTCCTCAAAGAGTTTTGCTTTCTCTCCCATCAGAAGGGTAGAAAAAGCACCTTCCTAAGAGCCTGACCCCTTGAAGATAAACTCGCAGAGCTGTCAGCACAAAAGGCGTCATTGAAAACCCAAATCCATCTGAAAAGAAAGCCACCTGAAGAGATTTCCACGTAAAAGCCCCTGAAATGACTTACCCCTGAGGACACTAACAACAGCCACCGCTGACTGTGTTTCCATCATGCACATCCTGCAGAAGCCTTGCTGTCAACATGAAGAGACAGAGGGAGGGAGGGAGAGAGAAGCAAGTTCTCAGGTTAGTAAAATGACCACAGTAATAGGAAACCTTCCACAGACCTTGAAGCTGTAAGAACCTGAAACTTCTGTCCCAAATACAGGGCTCTGGGCTCTGCACTGGAGGCTTGCAGCTGCCACAGAGGGGTTTGGACCTCCAAAGGAGGGTTTGGCCCTTAAAAGTGAAGCTTAGGGCCTTAAAAATGGGGCTATGGAAAGGAAATCAAAGCTTTGAACCCTGAAATTTGGGATTCAGCCCCCAAGTGATGTTTTGGTACCAAACACAGAGAATCGAAACCGCAAAAATAGGGGGTGGAGACTCAAAATAAGGTTTTAAGCAGTCCACATTGTGGACTGAATCCTAAAAATGAGGCTTTTATCCCTGAAGAGGAGACTTTGGAAGCTGAAATTAAGCTTCTGGACCCAGTAAATAAGGCTTCAGCCTCTAGAACAGAGGCTTTCTACCTCCAAAATCTGAGCTGGGGCCTTAGAAATGATGCTCGGGGCCCTCACATGAGTCTCTGAGCCTTACCCGGGGGAGCTGCCCCTTCTGAAGGGGCGCCTGTGCCCTCAACACACGGCTCTGGAGCCCAGGAGGAAGCTGCCAGCCCTGGAATCACAGCTCTGCCCTCTGAGCAGGAGCCCGGGGACAAAGCGCCCCCAGCCCGGCCTCTGATGGCACTGGGGGGACTCACCGGTGCTGCCAGGGCGCCTGCGCTGCTGAGGGCAGGGGACAGAGGGGGAGAGGGGCAGGCGGGCAGAGGGGCCCCGGGCCTGGGCCAGGCCCTGCTGGGGCTCGGGGCAGAGGCCTCCTCCATCTTGGCCTGCCCACTGCACTGCCCGCCTCCTTCTGCCCTCAGCCTGTGCCGGGATAGGCCGGGAGGGCTGCCAGTCTGCGGCCCTCAGGAGATGCCGCCTCTGATTGGCCCAGAGGCGCTGGGTGGCTCTGCTGCAGTGCCTGTCCTGCAGATGGGCAGCGCTGATTGGCTGGCTGGGCTGTCACTGTGCCCTGGTGCCGGGTCAGCCCGCCCCTGAGGAGCCAATGCGCTCTCTGATTGGCTGGCTGAGCCCTGCCTGGCCAGGCCCCCGAGCTGTCCCACCATGGGAGCGGATCTTTCTCTCGATTGGCTGTGCACTGCTGTCAATCCCGAGCCTTGCCCCCGCCTCCTGCAATGCGATTGGCTGCGCTGGCTCCCGGGCCTGCCCAGCCAGTTCCGGGTGGGCGTTGCCAGGCAACGAGCTCCCCCTGTAGGGCCTCGCCCCTGGGCCGGGCCCTGCAGGCCCTGAGGAAAGGGCAGGCCCAGCCCAGCCAGCCCGGGGCCTCCCTCTCTCCTGGCCCTGCCACTGCCCCTTCTCCTCCTTGTCTCTGCTTCTTTGCCATGTTGTGGTGACACGGAGTCATCTCTGATCTTTCAGTCTTCTCTCCACAGGCCCCTTC
Source organism: Todiramphus chloris collaris (assembly GCA_025345505.1). Classification (NCBI taxonomy): domain Eukaryota; kingdom Metazoa; phylum Chordata; class Aves; order Coraciiformes; family Alcedinidae; genus Todiramphus; species Todiramphus chloris. The sequence goes on from JANVCC010010319.1 coordinate 3,127, forward strand.
TGGAGCCTGCAGGTCCCTGGCTCTTTGGTTTCAGATTGATGACACTGGATGACAGTTTTTGTTTGAACTGATCTCAGCTTTTGCAGCTTTTGTCAAGAACTGGGAAAGGAAAATCCTAATTTATGTGCTGACAGCCTTGTTTCAACGTTTATTTTTGGATGTGGCAAGGTATGTGCACTTTCCAAAAAGTCCTTTGTTCTCCCCCTCGCCCTGCTGCCCACACAGCTGGGGATGCAGCCCAGGGTGCCAGTGGCTGCTGGGCTGCCAGCGCACGGGGCCGGCTCTGCTCCAGCTTTTGTTGCCCCGGAATCCCCAGGTCCTGCCACACAGAGCTGCTCTCCATCCCTCCACCCCCAGCATGGGCTGATGAAGAGCGGCGAGGGAAGATGCAGAAAATCAATATGATTGGTAAGCAAACTTCGTTTATTAGAGATCAGGAGGGTGCTTTTATACAGTCATCTTATTAATAGGCACACTTGCCCGTTACTCTGTGGTTATTGCTTAAAGAATACATTTTCATATGTATCCCTTGCAGTGATAGTTACAACCCACATTGTCATTCCTTCAACCACAACATTCTGTTATCGTACAGCTCACAAGCACAAGGACATAGTGACCTTGCTGTTCCTTGCTATAACTTTTGCTGAGCCTCAGCAAGCATTTCCTTTAAAGATACATGGCCCTTGTTTTCTAGCCATTCCCCAACAGGCTGATACCTGGGATTGGCCCACAATGAGGATTTTGGTAACGGAAAAGATGACAGAAAATTCTCAGAGAACGCTAATACACAAGCAAACCTTCCACTGGCCTTGAAACATCAATTGCAATTTGAACTCCTCTTCCTGATTCCTTTGGTAGAGACCTCTGATCTCACGGCTTATAAATTCTGTAGAGCAAGTTCAAGGTCTTCAAATGTCAAACTGCTGCTAGAAACAGGAAATCAATGAAATCTGATATTCTACAGAAAAGTTTCAGGGATTCTTTTCTATTATCTTAACAAGCTGTGCCATTGTCATCTTCTTTTAGGCAGATAAAATTACCAGGAAAAGTTTATTTATATTATGCTCCACGTGGGACGGTATCTCTCCCCTGAAGAAACTCTATGCCCTTGATGTCAGCGTCAACCCATTAGATCCTGCCTGGCCAATTAGACCTCTGCCCCCAAAGGTGAGTACTTTCTGCACCCGGGAGAATCCCAAGTTTTCAAAGAAATCAGTAAGTTTTGATGGGGACTGTAGCAACAGATGGAAACAGGTGTAGTTTTCATTGTTTGGGTGCTGCTTTTGGAGAAGCCAGTATCTTGAGAATGCAGTATCTGGCCTTTGCAGACAGGCAAGGGGAACTAGCAAATCCAGAACGTTTGAGGGGTTTGGTTTTTATATTGGCAAAGCCCTATTCTAGATTTTGGAAGATTGCTGAATTTATCTGAAGGGAGGCACACCTGCCACAGCAGGCGAATTCTAGTGGGGCCAAAGTTTTACATTGTTTTTGTTCTACTCTGCATTAAAAATGCTCTCCAAACTAAGTCCCTGTACTGGATCATGGTAACAGTTGGAGGAGACGGAGTTAGCTGATCCCATCGGGATTTTAAATGAAACAAGCCTGCGGAAAGGGCCATATGATCAGGACAAGAATGATTCAAATAGAACTACACTTTGGAGGAACAGCATGCCCAGAAAATGTCCAACGTACAAAATGTCAAGTAAGGAAATGCCTGAGAAGCCCAGGTATGGAAAAACGGTGCTGGAAAGAGGCCTGGAAGAAAAGGGGAAGTGAATAAGTTAAAAAAAAAAAAAAAAGATAGTGATCTAAATGGGAAGCCAACCTTGGTTTGGTTTTTAAAACAGACCAAAAGATTATAAAGTGTGTATCAGTTTTCACTGTGGCAGTGTGGTTTGCTTTCTAGTCTTGCTGGTGCAAGAATTATATTTTATAAATATTTCCTCATGGATTTATGCTGAGAGTAATTCTTTGGTACTCCAGCCAGCCCTTAACGCATAAAAATAGTAATCCATTATGAGTCATTTAACTAAAATACAGACATATCTGTGGACACGGAATAGCCATATAGAAATACCACTTGTACAGACAATATGCATATTAGCATAACTAAGTTGCAGTGACGTGTTTCATACTTGGGAGGATTTTTCTCTTAATTTGATTTTGAAAATCCAAAGCAGTGCCTATGTGATTATACAGCTGTGCCAAGAAGTAATTTCAGTAATCCTGAAATAATATTCAGTAATTTGATAGTTCGATAATATTAAAAGTGGATGCTTATCTTTTTACACAACTCTCAGCTTACTTTTCTTCACATGGATGTTATGGTCCATGCAAAATGGTCTTTGTTTCTTTAAAACTTTAAAAAAAGAACTAATTTGTGCATCCAAGATTGATGTCTGCCCACTACATTATCACAGTCAAAACAGCACACAAAGAAAACCTGTGAATGTCATTCATAATATATTTAGATGCTATATTCTTATATTGAGTCTATCCACCGCCTCTCAGAATGGATACAGAACTAATAGAAATTGGTCCAAACACGGAGTCGCAACAGCTGTGTCATGAGAGACACTAAAAAATGAGATTCAGATTTGTGAGAATGTTGTATCACAGGCAAAGAGAGAAAGAGGTAGAGAAAAGGTGAGCCAGATTCTCATGCATCCCTTATAACAAAGGGAAGGGAACCTCTGAAATGAAACAATGCCAGCTTCTTAAAATACTAATTACAGATTGACACAAGGATATGTTTTTCATCAGTGTCATTTATGTTTTCTTTTACTCAGAATATAGAAGGATCTAAAAATTACTCTATTTGTAAGAATTACCAATTTGTAGATAGACTAGCCAAGATAAAAGTCTTCCCTGAACACTTGAGTGATTAACCAACTGCCTGAAATTAGGAAATAGCTCCTCACCATTCTCATTGCTATTTTACACTATCTTCTGCAGAGATTAGGTCCCATCCCTACACCTCATCATGTGTAGGACCAGTGAGACCTTGAGTTTCACTTGCTATTGTAATAGAATACTGTCTGTAAGCTTAACGGTGTAACATTAAAGATGAGAGGTGAAGGTGGTTGGCTATCTTTTGGTCCAGCTAAGGCAGCATAGACCTATGACATAAGTAATAACAATGCACTGAAAGGCTGCTGATGCTGACTCTTAAAACAAGCTTGAGAGAAATGAATGGGGAAAACTCTCTAGTTTCTTTAAACCAGAAGCCATAAGTCATTTACTCACTTCCTTAATACCCAGACACCCTACCGAGGACCTGATACCCAGGTTTTAGGTGCTCACATTTGAGGTGAACCATAACCCACTGAGGCTGTTCAGCTTCACTGTCACTACCCTGGGAATGCTCTCATGACCTCCCTGTACCTGAACCGGCAGGCAGGGCTGGTTGCAGTACATGGGTGGGTTTTCATCATCGTTTCTCCACTGAACACTGCAAGGGCTGCTCAGGACTTCAATAGTTGTCACATCACACCCCCTCAGGGTTTTCTAGATCTGGAGTGAATCGAGGGCCGGGGAAATAATGGAACCCACTGTAGTGTGAAGCCTCTCCCACCGCTGCTAAATGAAATGAGTGCAGGCCCATGGTGAACCAAACCAGGAGCAAAACAAGAATACAACAAGGTGTAATGCTAAAACCAAACATTTTACACTTTGCACGGTTTGGCTCATTTATAATATTAATTCAGATAGTTTGCCTCCTTTTTCCCTTTGAAAAATTCTGCAAAACCTCTATAGCACTGTCATTACAGCCTGGCAGCAAGACTGTCCCTAAGTAAGGTATTTATGACCTTACCTTGCACATTGCACTGTTATGATGAAACTAATCCCCAGCAAAACACCAGTGAAATGATATGGATACTGGTGGAGTGACCAGCTGAGCATATTTCAGGTGAACAAACAGATGGTTGCAGAGAAGGGCTGCAGGGATTAATGCCAAGTGCTCAGCTAGAGCAAAGCTCTAGCTCAGAGTCCCAAAGACCCACGCACCACCTACCTTGGTGAGCTGCCCGTGCCAAGTCTGACAGGTTAGCTCAGGCAAATCATTCAGAAAGTAATCTTTGACTATGAAATGTGTGACAGAGCTGCCTACTGACCGAGCATCTCTGCTCCAGTGTCATTGCGTGACGGGGAAAGGGCCTTCAGATACTCTGCCGTAGAGCATTCAATTTTTAGAAGCACAAAGGCAGATGAACTCACCTTTCTGTAATCCTTGCTTTAGTTTGTTGTCGAATCACAGTTTCAGAAAAAAACTGAAACAGTTTTTGTCTTCATAGAAGAGCAACAGCACTGAGCCTGCCTAGCCTGAGCAGAATAGCCACAGCAGTGCCAGAGTAACGGTGGTCTGGCTTAGCAGGACAAGTCAGACGGGCACCTTCACATCATGAATAACCAATGGACAGTGCCAGACTTTTCTGAAGGACAATTCACAGCATCCGAGTGAACCAACTCCTTCTCCACTGACAATGGAAAGCTAAGTGAATTTATACAGCGATTTCATTTTCCAGCATAGTGAATGGCGAGACATCTGGAACAGCTGTCATGATCTTATGGCCCATAAAGCTGCATCAGACCAGCTTTTCCTTGGAAGGAGTCACAGAGCACGTAAGTCAGCACAGTGAACGCATGGCCTCTTTAGGTGCTGGCATCCAAGTGACTGCTTGACACCTACCTGATAGTATGCCTGCCCTAACTTAGGATGCTCTTCTTTGCATGGTCAATACTGCTAAATCATAACCAGCATAGCAGAAAGATGATGGATAGAGCAGGTCCTCAGCTGTTATTTGTAATGGTTATTAATAATGGCTATTAATGCCACAATGTATTACCACATAGCTATGCTCTTAACTGCACACCAAAGTATAGTGTGTGCATGTATGTGGACGTGTGTATAAATACATGTGTATATATATAGTACATAGTGCATACATACTCATGATTTTTTCATGTGTTTTTCCACTTAAGAAGCAGCATACTGACTACTGGGGGGAAAAGACCCTTTACCAGTAAATGGAAATGAGCTTAGAAATCTACTGCTGCCAAGGCTGAGGTTCTTAGTGTTCTTTGCACGCATGCAAACCCATTTAAGATCTTTATTGCAACACATTCAACTTTGGGACTCAGCCACTTGATGCAGTGTTGTGCAGAACAAAGCAATCATTTCTCATCCCCCCTCTCACAGCACAGTGTCAATCAGCAGTGGCATTGCAAGCACAGGCCTAAGTGCAGCTCAGACGTCTCTTAAGGACTCTGTCAGCAGCCCATGGTGGCATTTGGAAAACTGCCCGCTGTCTTTGGAAGGCCAAAACAGCCTGCGTGCCCCCTCCATTGTGCTTGCCTTAGTGCCTGTTGGGGTTTTGGGGAATTCTTCCGTTTTCCTTCTTCTCTTAAAGAATTTTTCCATACTTGTTCGTCAAGGAGGTAAATTGCTGTACTTAAGAGAGACAAAAGGACTTGGCCACAGGGGGAGTGGTCCAGCCAGCCGAATAAAGGGGGTTGGGTGGAGCCCCTAGGGCCCTTGTTTTGCTCCCTGCATTCGAGGTGAGGAGAAGCTGCCCTCGTGGTGAAGAGAACTCATCCCCACTTTGTCTCCTGCTCTCCTTCTACCCCTGCTGCCTCCCAAGGATCCGGCTGGACACTGGGATCAGCTTGGAGAGGGGTCGTCCCTGATGCATCTCCTGCTGCTTCTCCTTCTGCCCCTGCTGTCTCCCAGGGATCCTGCTGGACACCGGGATTGGCTGCCCAAGGGGGTTGTGCTGCGGGTCTTTCCGTCGGGCATTGCCAGGTGAGGGCTGAGCTGGCTCTGGAGAGGCGGGGAGGCCATCGCGCCCTCCCTGCTCCCTGGGAGCCCCCGAGAGGCTGGCACTGGGTTCCTGGTGCTGGCTGTTGTTACTGCCATGGGTAGTGTTGTTTGCCTTGTTTTATATATATTTAGTAAAGAACTGTTCTTCCTATTCCTCATCTTTGCCTGAAAGCCCCTTAGTTTCAAAATGCTAAGCATTCGGAGGGGAGGGGGTTGCGTTTGGCAGACAGCTGTCTTTCAAACCAAGACAGATTTTGGCACCCAACGTGGGGCTTGAGGGCATCGAGAGGAAAGGGTGAAATAAGGGATAACAGTTATTGGGTAATCTAGTTTGTGTGATGAATACCGAAACCTTGTTCGGCAGCACCATGTGGTCTGGCTTGCCCCGGTTCACATGGCACGTGGTTGTGGCTGCATTTCTCCCCTTTGCAGCTCCTTATCTAAACATGGGTCCCCTGACTAAGGCCACTGTGGCTGTTACCCAGTGAGGGTAAAGTGAGGAATTCATGGGTTATCAACTTCCTCTGGAGTGTGGGCACATGGATAAAGGGCTATCACACACTAAGCATATGTTTCTGGGGTTATATGAAAAATGGAAATAAAACTGTGGGAACTTTTCTCCCAACCTTTCAACCAGTTCTTTGGGCCTACCCCACCGTCTTTCGAAGGGTTTAGATTTCCTCTAGATACTAACCTCAGAGCTAATGGAGTAGGTACGTGATCAGAGATGGCGCAGGCCTTTGGGACCTCACAGCTGATGTACTAGGTGAATGATCACAGCTGGCAGGCCATTGTGACCTCACATCTGCAGGTCTAGGTGGGTGAACAAGTCTGGTGCAGGACTTTTGAGACCTCACAGCTGCAGGACTCAGTGGGAGATCATGCCTGGCGCAGGCCTTTGTGACCTCACAGCTGCAGGAGTAGGTGGGTGATCAAGGATGGCGCAGACCTTTCTGACCTGAGAGCTGCCGGTGGGAATGGGTGATGGAGCCTGGTGCAGGGCTTTGTGACGTCACAGCTCCAGGTTTAGGTGGATGATGGAGCCTGGTGCAGGGCTTTGTGACGTCACAGCTCCAGGTGTA
>JANVCC010010328.1:0-17256 GCA_025345505.1 Todiramphus chloris collaris
GAGCCTCATTAATAACTGTATAAAAGAGCGTTGGTCTGAACAATAAAGGAGAACGACCATACTCATATTGAGGTTATGTCCTTACTCGGGTTTCGACTCCCACTCCCACAACTTATTAGAGTGCTCAATACTGATCTGCTTACTCCATTTGATATTAAACACTTAGTTCAAATCCTATTTCAACTTGTACAATTTCCAGTTTTTGAGGGTATCTGGAGAAAGTTGGCAGATAAGGTTGCACTACAGAATAAGCAGGTCCCTTCCACTGACGTTAGACATGAAGCTGGAGTAGATGCCCTTCTGGGAATTGATCACTTTTCTAATCCCGACCTTCAGGCCACCTGGCCCCCTAAAAACCTAGAGAAAGATCAAAAGGTCGGAATGGGAGCCCTATTGAAGACTATGGAAATGGCTGCTCCTAAAGCACGGTATATAAAGATATGACAGGGGAGACAGAGCCATTTTTACTCTTTGTAGAGAAGGTTGCTGCTGCCCTTGAGAAGCAGGTTCAAGATGACTCATTAAGGCAGATGATGTGCATACAATTAAGAGACAATGCCAACAATGAGTGTACAAAAACCATTGATGCTCTACCAGGGGAGCCTACACTCACAGACATGGTTGAAGCCTGTGCTAAGGTGGGGTCTGCGAGCCATAAAAGGTCTGCTTTGGCTGCGTTTCTGCCATCTGTTCACGCATCTTCTGATTGTGAACCAAAGCAGTCCAAAGCCGGGAGCAAACGGAAAAGGGCTAAAGCGAGGCAAAAGGAAAACACAGGGACCCCCCAGTGCCAGAGGTGTGGTAGGCCAGGTCATTGTACAGAATATTGTAGATCTCTGCGCCTTGCTGATGGTCGGCCTTTGCCGGGAAACTCACGCCGGGGTGCAGAAAGGGGGGAATTGCTCTCCGATGCAGGTGTTCCCCCAGGGAATGGCATAGACACAGGCCTCCCAGACACCCTAGAAACAGCAGCCCAGGATCAGCCGGGGTCGACGTCTACACCACAATTGTATTTATAATGTCCCTTTGGATGCGTAAGGACACTAGGTCAGGGATTCAGTGCAATGCTCGTGGGAAAACCTAATGTTACCCAACAAAGGATCTTTGTACACCCAGAAGCTATTGATGCTGACTTTACAGGCCAGATTCATGCTATGGTTTCCACGACCAACCCCCCTGTCACTATCCCTGAAAAGACTTGCATTGCTCAATTAATGCCTTTTAAGTCATGTGTCGCCAGGACAGAACAACGAGTTCGCAACGATAGCGGCAATCAACCTCTGGGGGCCCGACATGTTGGCAGCTTGGGGGGTACTGAATCGGGGGGAGACAGAGACTAAATGATTTACTGGGAAGATATGTTCCAAGGGCAATGCACAGCTAGCTCAACATCTGTTATGTCTACCAAAGCAGGATGGGACACCAAGGAGTGACTGATAATGGGGAGAGCCTCGAAACAAGTCCTTGTTCTTGAACCTGAAAACAACATAAACCAGCCTAAACCAGCCTTGAACGTTTGAACTTGGACCAGGGACATAAAGAACATGCGCAGAAAAGTGAGGTGAAAAATTTAGAATGAGGAAGACTCTTACTTCATCCTCGGGACCACTACCCACGACCGCCAGACGACACTGCGCAAGCGCAATGCAGATGCAAATGACATTTGGGTTTATTACAATATGAAGTAAGGCTGGGAGGGGCTAGGTAATGAATATGTATAGGCCTATTGTGAAATTTAATGAATATGGAACATGTAACCCAATATATACTAAGTTGAAAGCAGCTGGGGGCACACAAGACTTTGGAGGAATTATCCCACATGCATCCCACCGCTGGAATAAACATGCCTACTTTACTACTTATTCAGTAGTGGAGTTTTTCCGTATATCAGTACAAATTGGGACAAATTTTTGATAGGGGCACTGTGTGTAAGGGCGTACAGTATCCTACGCTGCCTTTGCAGTGGCTAACTAACAGACCGATCTGGGAATCGCAGTGGCCCCTACCAAATGAGAAATTAGTCGCCCTTCATCAGCTGGTTCAGGAACAGTTACAACAGAGACATATTGAGCCTTCTACTAGTCCCTGGAACACTCCTGGTTTCATAATTAAGAAGAAATCAGGGAAATGGAGAATCTTGCAAGATCTCCGAAAAGTTAACGTAGCGATGGAAGGTATGGGGGCATTGCAGCCTGGTATGCCCTCACCCACCATGATTCCAACAGGGTGGGACATCCTGATCATTGATCTGAAGGATTGCTTTTTCACAATTCCTTTGCATCCTAATGACAGACCAAAATTTGCCTTTCCTGTGCCTGCAGTTAACAATGCTGAACCTGTGAAGAGATATCAATGGAAGTTTCTACCTCAGGGCATGAAGAACAGCCCGACTATCTGCCAATGGTATGTCGCTCAAGCTTTGTCCGGAGTCCGTGAGCAGTTTCCTGAGGCATACTGCTACCATTACATGGATGATATCCTGGTGGCAGCATCCACGCAGGACGAGCTTCTGAGGATACAGCCTCGGCTGCTCGCTCCTCTGCATTCCTATGGGTTGCAAGTGGCTCTGGAGAAAGTTCAACGGCATCCTCCCTGGAAATATTTACAAGTCAAAATTATGGACCAAACTATACAACACTAAGAGGTGCAATTCTCAGATTCTAATAAAACCTTAAATGATGCTCAGAAATTTCTGGGTATCATTAATTTATGTCCATATCTAGGGCTAACCACGACGCAACTTTCCCTGCTTTTTAATATTTTAAAGGAGGACCCCGATTTGAATTCAACTCGGAAATTGACTCCGGAAGAGCAACGAGTGCTGCGGGAGGTGCAACAGGCTGTTTCTTCTTGTCAGGCTTATCAAGTGGATCCGTCCATTGATATCACTGTTTTCATTACTGCTCCAGACCTCCATCCCACAGGTATCATTGGCCAGTGGAACACACAATGGTCTGACCCTTTGCATGTCCTAGAATGGGTCTTTCTGCCTCATCAGCCGAAAAAGACAGCACCCACGTTGTTTGAATTGATCGCTTCTCTGATAATCAAATGCCGCCAACGGTGTTTGCAATTAATGTCAGAGGATCCTGCAACAATTATTCTTCCAGTACCACAGGAACACTTTGAGCGGAGCCTTGCCAATAGCATTCCTTTGCAAAGTGTCGGTGAAAGGAGCCAGTGTTCACAGATGGTTCTGGGAAAACAGGGAAAGCCATTGTTACCTGGAAGGAGGGATCTGAGTGGCAGGTGCTGGAAGGCCATGAGTCCGTCTCTGCCCAGCTGGTTGAATTGAGGACTGTTGCCATGGCTTTTCAGCGGTTCTCTCAGGTGCCTTTCAATTTGGTTACCAATTCTGCTTACTCAGCAGATATAACCCAACGCTTGGATTGTTCACTTCTAAAGGAAGTGAATAACGCGGCTCTGGTTTCACTATTGCAAACTTTGTGGTGTGCAATTCAAGCTCGAACGCATCCATACTACATTCTGCACATTCGAAGTCACACCAGTTTGACAGGTTTTATAACAGAAGGCAATGCCAGGGCTGACATGCTGGCCAACCCTGTGTGGGTAGCGCCTCAGCCTGACAAAACTGCACAAGCCAAGGCATCGCACGGTTTCTTCCATCCAAGTGCACATACCCTGCTGAAGCAGTTTCACTTAATGCCAACTGAGGCTCATGACATTGTCAGCGCTTGTGCTGACTTTCACGGACTTGCTTCACCTTTGCCACCGGGGGCAAACCCCAGAGGTCTGAAAGCCTTGCAGCTTTGGCAAGCGGATGTAACGCACATCCCTGAATTTGGCCGGTTCAAATATGTGTAAGTGCCCATTGACACTTTCTCCTCAGCCATGTGGGCTTCTGCTCACACTGGAGAGAAAAGCTTTGATATCATTGCTCATTGGAAATTGGCTTTCTCGGTCCTGGGCGTGCCGTCTGCTGTGAAAACCGATAATGGTCCTGCCTACGCCTCGCAGAAGACGCGGCAGTTCTTGCACCTATGGGGTGTAGTCTGCACTTTTGGCATTCCGCATTCTGCTACCGGCCAAGCCATTGTGGAACGCGCTCATGGCACTTTGAAGCATGTTTTGGAGAAACAAAAAGGGGGAATGCATGGAGAAACCTCACAGAGCTGTCTAGAAAAATCTTTGTATGCAATGAATCATCTCACAGTGCCACCAAATTCAAATAATCATGTTATTCTGAATCATTTCCTGTCGAGGAATGGCTCAAGGAGCAGGGTGGACATGAATACGTGGCTGCAAGCGTGAACAAGCCAGCAGAAGGGCAATGAACCGTACTTGAGCAAGTGATAAGAGGAAGACAGAGTAATAAAACAATCAAGGAACAGGCCTCTTTCCCAGGGCGCGCTGACCGAAAACAGGAGACTTGAGGGGTGCAGAAAGGGGAAGGCTGCGCCTTCAGGGAGGAGCGGGTCGCTTCCCTGCACTGTTGGGGGGGAGCGGGCCAGGGTGCTTAAGCACCTTTGTGACGGAGTCACAAAAAGAACCCCCTGGAAACCGTTCAGCCCTCGTGGACTTAAACGATTGGCCACCACCATATAATACAGATAACAGGGAACTGCAGGGGGTGGTTGTGGGAGTGGGAGTCGGAACCCAAGTAATGACGTAACCTCAATGTGAGTATGGTCGTTCTCCTTTATTAATAGTACACACCGTGTTTATATAGTCTATCAAACAAGCCACATGTGAAAACAAACTTATAATTGGTTACAAGTTCTCGGCCACCATGCAAGTCCTCCTCTGGATTGGTGGTCAGCTATTGTTCTCGCGGTTACACACAACTCTGTCTGCAGGACTTAGATACTCCCTTCGTTACTCCCTTCTTTACTCCCTTCTCAAGGACGTTCAAGGGCAAGTCACGTCCTCCCTCTCAGATGTTAAGGGAACGTCCTTCATCTTAGATATCAGGGGAATGAATGGATTGGTCACTCCAAGAAGTTCATGTCCTCCTCTGGCACGCAGCCATTCCTCCAGAGGCGGTGGGGGGGGGAACAGGGGGGGAGGAATGTCTACCGCAGAGATGTTGTTCTGGGTTGGTGAGGGACGCTATTTTAGAGGGAGACTGGCAGGCTGCCCGATCTATAGCATGTCCTGTGGTAATGGAGGGGGGGGTAATGCAATGGCGTGCACATGATTGAAAAATTGATGCAACAATGCAAAGCGATTGTGCACGTGAATGGCATTTGTTCAGAAGCGGCTCGGCATGTCTTAAATTATATCTTTACTGCTGAACAGATGATCCCTCACGATAGCCGTAATTTAGCCAGACTTATTTTGACCCCCTCTCAATTTTTGCTGTGGGAAAGTGAATGGCTCAGACTGTCGGTGGATGAATGTAGCAAAGCTAGACAACCGGGCAACCTTCTCGATGGCATAAACCCTGATATGTTAACAGGATGGGGGAATTATGCCTTGGGAGAGGTACAGGCCGCATATTCCCCTTAAATCTGGTTAAAATCAGCAAATCTGGTGCAGAAGGCCCTATTTTTAGTTCCAGACGAGCGGCGAAATCCAAGCTTTGCAAGCGTGAGACACGGGCCTAGAGAAGATTATTCTAAATTTGTGGATCGTTTATGGGAGGCTTTGCTGGGCAACAGTGAACTATCTGAGGAAATGAAACAACAAATGTTCTGAATTTTAGCATATGATAATGCTAATCAAAATGCAAAGGGAGTACTTTTGACTTCTGACTTTGCCCAGGGAAGCAGGAGTGCACCAAATGCTAGCTCGCATGAGTCGAGCACAGAAACAAGAACAAGCTGCAATGATTGCTGAGGCCGTTAAAGGCGCAGTAGACCCTCAGGCACAAGCTGCTGCAATCGCTGAATCTGTAAAGATGGTACTTGCAGCAGTGACACCCCAGGGTGGAAGCAATGGAGGGCAGTGTTTTAGGTGTGGCACAGGGACATGGTTGCGAGGATTTTGAAAGCATGTGCTACATGAATCTCTCTGACCATTCCGACCCTATTCACAGGAGCATAGAGATGCTGAAAGCAGGACTGAAAAAACTGCAAGTGAGACGATTCTATGACTGGCTTTGGGGATGGGGTATTACTGGGTGGATGCTAGACTTAGTTAAGCAGTTAATTAGTATAGCAATAGTTTTGATAGTGATTCTGCTAATAGGGGGATGCATTTTAGGATGTATACTCAAGGCTGCACAGCAATTGTTTTCACAGGTCTGGCTTGTACATAAAGAAGAAAAGGGAATTGTCGAGGAATGGCTCAAGGAGCAGGGTGGACATGAATACGTGGCTGCAAGCGTGAACAATCCAGCAGATGGGAAATGAACTGTCCTTGAGCAAGTGATAAGAGGAAGACAAAGCAATAAAACAATCAAGGAACAGGCCTCTTTCCCAGGGCGCGCTGACCAAAAACAGGAGACTTGGGGGGTGCAGAAAGGGGAGGCTGCGCCTGCAGGGAGGAGCGGGCAAAACAGCCGCTTCCCTGCACTGGGGGGGGGAGTGGGCCAGGGTGCTTAAGCGTGCTTGCCGTACGTAGACCAATCACAATATGTATTAGAGCGTGTGAACTGTATGCAGCCAATCAGTAATAAGCAAGGAACATATAAGTGAATGATAGACAGTAATAAAGTTGAACATGATTGTAACTCATATTGAGTCCTGATCATCGTTCCCAGGCCTTTTCCCAACAATTTTCTCTCATTGCAGTCATCAGGTGAGACACGCCTGCCTCAGGCGAAAGTCTGGGTACGGGATCTACTTACCAACAATTGGGAAGGCCCCCATGAGCTTATTCCTTGGGGTCGTGGGTATGCTTACGTTTCCACAGATACTGGGGTACGGTGGCTACCTGTAAGACTCATTCACCCTGACCTGTGGCACCAGAGGCAAAACAGGCAACCTCCAAATGCTTACCAGAATGCAGATCATCAACCGAATAATCCTTCTGGTGATGACCAGGATACCGACCATCAGGCAGGTGGTCCTTCTACAAGCAGAGACTGAACTTTAAGTTTCTTTTGTTATGGAGTCAGAAAGTTAACGCCCTAAAGGCTATGTTTAGAATTAGATGTAAATTTCTATTTAAGACTAATACCCCCTTACCAGTATCCAATTTAGGTTCTGTTTGGTAACTGGCCATTACCAAGCAGATGCTGCATTTGTTCTCCCTTCTGCAATGTCACGCGCAGAGGATTACAAATGATGCCTTTTTTGGTCTTTAAACAAAAAGGGGGAATCGTGGATGCTGAAAAGCTGCTAGCAGAGGGATTTTCTTAGGTTCTCACAATACTCGGTGAGAGTCCTGCCTTTCTCACACGTTATGAGAAACAGCAGGATGTTTTTTGTAAGCCAGACCAACACCTGGTGTTTTGCTAAGTTCTGTTTATGGTACATTGGAAAAATATTTTGAAATGGGTGTTGTAGGAATTTAGCCAATCACACTAGGAGATGGGTGATCACTGACCAATCGCCCTATGGGGCTTGGGTACATAAAACGGCGTTATAAATTGTCGGAGACGGTGGGAGAATTACGGCACTCAATGTGAGCAATCAGGCAATTCTCGTTTTATTGTTAAGACCAACACTCTTTTATACAGTTATTAATGAGGCTCATACATAGTGCAAAAGCAAGCTCATTATTGGTTAGTCTATAAAAAGTCAGACCTGCCCAGTTGCTTATCTCTGTGGTCGTGCAGCTGGTGCAGCTCCTCATATCTTAAACCTCTAGGCATCTTGTTGTTGCAGAACTCCCATTCTCAAGGAACAATCTGACCTTGCTATTCTGTTACACTGTCTGTGTCCTGTGCCTGTGCAGCTCCTCGTCAGCAAGTCTCTGCATGGGAACGTGACCCTTACCCTGTAAGGGTCCTCCTCTCCTGTCTCTCTCTTTACTGATTTTGTGTTTCTGCATCTCTCCGCTCCTGGGTAAACAGCGACAAAACCCCTATGTACAATGGGAGGAGATAAGGTCCCTGTTCTGCACACAGGGAAGTGGCTGGGTAAGGCAGTGTGGATTGCTCCACCCTTGGGAAAAAGGCAAACCTATTTGTGGTATTTTCTGCACAAGGACCTGGGTGTACTTGGTGGGTAATGCGGGAGGAGGTGGAGACCTGGTGTGTACCTCAAGAAGACTTAACCTTGTGAGAAAAATGATCTGTGATGTGAGTTGTATGTTGCAGGAAGTGATGTAGTAGGAATGATCAAAGAGCAAGTTTTGGAAAGAACCGGATGAGTGCAGTGATGACCCAAATCACACTGGTGTTGGTTCCCAGGAAATTTGACGACTGTGGAGAAAAGGCATCCAGTACCTGAGAGAACTAGCAGTGCTGGAAGTCATCTACAGCGATCTAGACAATAAGCAGGTCTCCAAATATCCAGAAGATGTCCTGGGCACACAGTCTATTGTGTCCAGCTGCTCGTAACCCCTCTAATCTGTGAGGACTGGCTAGAAAACAAGGGGATTAATCTCTTAATAAATTCATCTAACACTGCCTGCAACAACTACCAAGGACTGGTATGTAGAAAGCCTCTTGCTTATACTTGCTCCTATGGAGACTGAGATCACTGCTAAATCTTGTGTACTTCATTGTGATGCTGTAAAGCAAGAGGGCACACTTGCATGGAGGAGCAGACAGGATGGGTGACTCTAAAGTGACCAGCGAAGTGTTCTATCCCATATACAGCATATTCAGTATAAAGCTGAAGGATCACGATTGTTAAGCTCTCTCTTTCAATGGCTGGCGTCTGAGGAGGACTCAGTCTGTTCTGCCTTCAATCTTCATGTGTTCCTGAATCGAGTTCCAGAATCCAGCTCCCGAATCTGGTTCCCCTCTGCTGCTGAGTGCAGTCTGAGACTTCCCCAGTGCCTGCTCCATAGCATGAGTGGTGATGGTGATGTAATTACCATGGTGAGTGTGTGTGTTGGTTCAGTATTGGTTTTGTATGGTTTTTTGTTGTTATTTTTTTTTCATTAAAAGTATTTTATTTTTCCAATGCCTAAGTCTCTTTCCCTTATTCCCTTTCTGTTCCACTTTGGGAAGGGAGTGGTATTAATTGAGAGTGTCTGTCATACGTCTAGAGTCTGGCCCAGCCCTAACCCTTGACAGCAAGGCATTGTTATTGTAGAGTAAAATGGTCTATAGTTTAAGAACAATAAATACATGTTTTTTTCTTTTACCTTAGAAAACCCACTTCTCTTTCAATCCAAGGTTTTAGAATCACAATGCCATGGGATAACTTTAGTGGGAAGGGAGCTCATGTGGTGTCTGTTCCAACCTGATGCTCACAGCAGGGTCAGCCATGAGGTCAGAACAGGTTTCTCAGGGGCTTCATTCCTTTGGGGCCATAGGAAGAGAGAACCTGCATAGCCTCCCAGAGCGCCTGCACTACTGCTCATCTGGCCTCCTGGGGAAAAGGTTTCCTTATAGCCAGTCTCATCCTCTCACATCTATACTGAGAGGCTAATTTGTTTCAGAGCTTAGCACTTGTTACTAAAGTAAATGAAGCCATAGGCTGTGTTAATTGTATTTTAACCTTTACTTTTATCTATGGAACTATAACCAGTATGTGGTGGGTTGACCCTGGCTGGAAACCAGGTGCCCACAAAAGCCATTCTATCACTCCCCTCCACAACTGGACAAGGGAGAGAAAATATAATGAAAGGCTCATGGATCAAGATAAGGACGGGAATATTATTCAGCAATTAGCATCACATGCAATACAGACTCGACTTGGAGAAAATTAATTTAATTTATTACCAGTCAAATTAGAGTTGGATAATGAGAAATAAAAACTAAATCTTAAAACACCTTCTCCCAATCCATCCCTTCTTCCTAGTCTTATCTTTACTCCCAAATTCTCTTCCTCTTGCCCCCAGCGGTAGAGAGGGACAGGGAATGGGGGTTGCAGTCAGGTCATCACATTTCTCTCTGACGGTCTTTCCTCCTTAGGGGGAGGACACCTCATACTTTTCCCCTGCTCCAGTGTAGGGTCCCTCCCACATGAGACAGACCCCCATAATTGCTACTAAATTACTATCAGTGAAAACAAATGTACTATGTTGTGGATGCTGAAAAGCTGCTAGCAGAGGAATTTTCCTAGGTTCTCACAACACTCGGTGAGAATCCTGCCTTTCTCATACGTGTTATGAGAAACGGTAGGACGGTTTTGTAAACTAGACTAAACACGTTCTGTTTATGGTACATTGTAAAAATATTTTGAAATAGGTGTTGTAGGACTTTAGCCAGTCACCCTAGGAGATGGGTGATCACTGACCAATTGCCTGATGGGGTTAGGGTATATAAAATGGGGTTGTAAATTAATAAATTTGCTTCTTTTGCCTGCTCTTGCTGAATTCATATGTTGCTGCATGTCTCCGCTCCCGGCATAAACAGCGACATTTGGTGATCCCGACGTGTACTGCGCGCAACGGCTGAAGCCGAGTAGATCTCGGGAGGTACGCAACCGCCCCCACCCCCTTTCGCCCCCCAGCCCCGAAGTTCACGGCCGGGACCACTCCAGGCACTGGGGTATTAGAAAAACCCTGCTGAGATGGGGACTTGCGACTTGAAAGAAAATGTGGTGCTGTTGGCCTGGAAGAATTTCCTTCCCACCAAAGAGAGCGATGTTCCAGAGGACGCCCTCCGCGCTCTTTTGCAATGGGCAGCTGAGTATCAGTTTCTCGTGAATTCTGACACCGCCTTTGACTTAAAGCTGTGGAGGCTGCTGGGCACCAGGCTCCATCGTGAGCTCCCCCACGGGGATGACACGCTGCTAGACTTGATTCGCACTTGGAGAGATATATTTGCTGTGCTACTAAAGTCTAAAATTGGTGACGGGGAAGGGTTGGCGGCTTCAGAGGAGGACGGCGCTAAAGGAGGACACTGCTGAACTCATGGTAGAACTCGGAGTCAGCCGCACCAAGGAGCCATCTCTGGCCCTACAGGATACGGTGCCAGTCCTACAGCCTGTTCAGCAGCAATACACCTTGTCCCGGGATTATGTTCCCCCTAAATACCCTACACCTGCAAAGCAGCTCGCGGAAATGCTTAAACAGAGAGATGGCTCGGAGAGCCCCGCACTCCTTAGCCCAGTGGCTCCGGTCTCCTCGGCGACGCTCCCTTTGGCATATACAACAGTGCCGGTCGTTCCCATGGCCTCTCCGGCTGTCCGATCAGGCTTACCGGCGACCTGGAGCTCCATGGCAGCACCCGGGTTTTCTGCGCGCGTACCCGCTGCACTCGCGGCACCCTTGAGTTTTTCACGAGCGCCCGTGGTGCCCGGCAGCTTCACGCATGCGCCGCTCTCTGGGTGTTTCAATGCGCAGGCGCAGCCGCCCATGATGGACCTGTTAACGCAACAGCTGGCGGCAATATGGGAACTGTCACAATACCTCGCGTTACTGCTGGACATATCTCAGCAGCTTCTGAAGGTGTCTCAGCCGCTAGCGGAACTGCGGGAGGCGTTCCTGCAGGCGGCCGCTGCCAGACGTGCCGGCTCCAGTAATTCCGAACGTGGAAGTGGCGACGGCTCCCGCTGCGGAAAAGGCAGTGGCGGAAGAAACAGCGGCCCCGGTAGTGGTGGAGGCAGCGGCTCAGGCCGAGCTGACGGCACCGACTCCAGCGGCAGAGGTGGCTCCATCACAAGATTGGCCTGCACCGCTGGAAGCGCCCCAAACTGCACTTCCACAGCCGGCTGCCTTGCTGCCCCCTGCGCAACCGACTGTGGCCCCCACCGCCCTATCGCCCTCTAGCCCGGCACTCGCACCCTTCCTGCCTCCATCGTTCGTGCTGGGGTCCTCAGGGAAATCCTGTCTGATGATTCAGGCAGTGAAACAGAGGGCATGCTTGCCTCAGGGTGGAAGGCTGCGGTAACCAGTTGTCGGAAGAAGCGGTTGCTGCAGAGCCATCCTTGGACACTCCCAGACTGTACCGTAACTCTCCGTCCAAGAAACATCAGGCATTTCTGGGAGTCGGTTAAATTGCGGTCTCTGGAGGAGTGCAACTGGGATCTCTTAGACAAACTGGGACTGCCAGAGAGGTCATGGGAATTTATGCGGGATCAGGAGACTGTTATAACGCCTCAAAAGGGTGTGCCACTAACTCAAGGCAATAGTAACACCCCGCAAGGGGATGTCCAAGTCTATCCTATGGTTAAGGCTGTGCCAAATACAGGTCAACGTGATAGACATGATGTTAATGCTTGGAAGGTTGTACAAGATTTACAATCCAAAGTGGCACAGTATGGGCTTAGTTCTCCTGAAGTCATGCAACTTCTTAGAGTGCTGAATGCTGATCTGCTCGCTCCATTTGATATTAAACACTTTGCTCAAATTATACTTCAACCTGTACAATATGCACAACCTGAGAAAGATGGCAGATAATGTTGCACTACAGAATAAGCAGTTGCCTTCCACTGACATTAGACATGACGTTGAAGTAGATGCCCTTATGGGACTTGATAAGTACTCTAATCCTGATTTCCAGGCCACCTGGCCCCCTCAAATCATTGAGCATCTCAAAAGGTCGGCATGGGAGCTCTAAGACCATGGACATGGCTACTCCTCAAACAAGGTATATGAAAATACATCGGGGCAGACAGAGCTATTTTTACTCTTTGTAGAAAAGATTGCTGGTGCCCTTGAGATGCAGGTTGAAGATAACTCATTGAGGCAGATGATGTGCAAGAGACAATGCCAACGATGAGTGTAGAAAAATCATCGATGCTCTACCAGGGGAGCCTACACTCACAGACATGTTTGAAGCCTGTGCTAAGGTGGGGTCTGCGAGCCATAAAAGGTCTGCTTTGGCTGCGTTTCTGCCATCTGTTCACGCATCTTCTGACCGTGAACTGAAGCAGTCTAAATCCGGGAGCAAATGGAAAAGGGCTAAAGCGAGGCAAAAGGAAAACACAGGGACCCCCCCAGTGCAAGAGGTGCGGTAGGCCAGGTCATCGTACAGAATACTGCAGATCTCTGCGCCATGCCGATGCTCGGCTTCTGCTGGGAAACTCACACCGGGGTGCAAAAAGGGGGAATTGCTCTCCGATGCAGGTTTCACCGAGGGAATGGCACAGACACAGGCTATCCAGCCACCTTAGAGACGGCAGTCCAGGATCAGCCGGGGGCGACGTCTATACCACAACAACAGTCGTCCTAGAATCTAGTCGTATTTATAAGGTCCCTTTGGATGCATATAGACCCCTAGGTCAGGGATTCAGTGCAGTGCTCGTGGGAAAACCTAATGGTACCCAACAAAGGATCTTTGTACACCCAGAAGCTATTGATGATGACTTTACAGGCCAGATTCATGCTATGGTTTCCACGCCCAACCCCCCTGTTACTATCCCTGAAATACTTGCATTGCTCAATTAATGCCTTTTAAGTCATGTGTCCCCAGGACAGAACAGCAATTTCGCGATAATAGCAGCAGTGAACCTACGGGACTTCCTCAGATCTTCTGGACTGCAAACATCTCTAGCCAAAGGCCACAGATGACATGTACCCTAGTCCTGCCAAACGCTTGTCCGCCCCAGACTCAACTTTGAGTTTCATCGATACGGGTGCTGATATAACGGTTATCTCCTTCTCTGCGTGGCCTCCTTCATGGCCATTAGCCCCTGTGGGATCGGCCATTTCAGGGTTAGGAGAAACCACACAGAGCTATTTAAGCGAACGACCTGTAATTATAAAAGACCCAGAGGGAGATACAGCTACAATTCGGAATTATGTTACTAGCGCTCCAATCAAAATCTGTGGGCAAGACGTGCTGGCATCTTGGGGGGT
This sequence comes from Todiramphus chloris collaris, assembly GCA_025345505.1. Taxonomy (NCBI): domain Eukaryota; kingdom Metazoa; phylum Chordata; class Aves; order Coraciiformes; family Alcedinidae; genus Todiramphus; species Todiramphus chloris. The sequence goes on from JANVCC010010328.1 coordinate 13,771, forward strand.
ACGAATTAGGACAAATTTTTGATAGGGGCACTGTGTGTAAGGGTGTACAGTTTCCTACTCTGCCTTTGCGGCGGCTAACTAACAGACCAATCTGGGAATCGCAGTGGCCCCTACCAAATGAGAAATTAGTCGCCCTTCGTCAGCTGGTTCAGGAACAGTTACAACAGGGACATATTGAGCCTTCTACTAGCCCCTGAAACACTCCTGTCTTTGTAATTAAGAAGAAATCAGGGAAATGGAGACTCTTGCAAGATCTCCGAAAAGTTAACGCAGTGATGGAAGGTATGGTGGCATTGGAGCCCTCACCCACCATGATTCCAACAGGGTGGGACATCCGGATCATTGATCTGAAGGATTGCTTTTTCACAATTCCTTTGCATCCTAATGACAGACCAAAATTTGCCTTTACGGTGCCTGCAGTTAACAATGCTGAACCTGCAAAGAGATATCAATGGAAGGTTCTACCTCAGGGCATGAGGAACAGCCCAACTATCTGCCAATGATATGTCGCTCAAGCTTTGTTCGGAGTCCGTAAGTAGTTTCCTGAGGCATACTGCTACCATTACATGGATGATATCCTGGTGGCAGCATACACCCAGGACAAGCTGCTGACGATACAGCCTCGGCTGGTCTCTGCTTTTCTGCATTTCTATGGGTTACAAGTGGCTCCGGAGAAAGTTCAACAGCATCCTCCCTGGAAATATTTAGGAGTCAAAATTTTGGACCAAACTATACAACACCAAGACGTGCAATTCTCAGATTCTACTAATACCTTGACGGATGCTCAGAAATTGCTGGGTATCATCAATTGTGTGCATCCTTATCTAGGGCTAACCACAATGCAACTTTCCCCGCTTTTTAATATTTTAAAGGAGGACCCCGATTTGAATTCACCTAGGAAATTGACTCCGGAAGCGCGACAAGCGCTGCGGGAGGTGCAACAGGCTGTTTCTGCTCGTCAGGTTTATCGAGTGGATCCCTCCATTGATATCACTGTTTTCATTACTGCTCCAGACCTCCATCCCACAGGTATCATTGGCCAGTGGAACACACAATGGTCTGACCCTTTGCATGTCCTAGAATGGGTCTTTCTGCCTCATCAGCCGAAAAAGACAGCACCCACGTTGTTTGAATTGATAACTTCTCTGATAATCAAATGCCGCCAACGGTGTTTGCAATTAATGGCGGCGGATCCTGCAACAATTATTCTTCCAACACCGCAGGAACACTTTGAGTGGAGCCTTGCCAACAGCGCTCCTTTGCAAAGTGCGCTGCAAAATTTTTCAGGGCAGAATTCTTACCACCTACCCAGCCATAAATTACTGCAGCTGACAAAATCAACCAGCTTCACCTTGCGGCCAAAAAACAGTCGGGTGCTGGTGAAAGGACCCACCGTCTTCACGGATGGTTCTGGAGAAACAGGGAAAGCCATTGTTACCTGGAAGGAGGGATCTGAGTGGCAGGTGCTGGAAGGCCATGAGTCAGTCTCTGCCCAGCTGGTGAATTGAGGGCTGTTGCCATGGCTTTTCAGAAGTTCTCTCAGGTGCCTTTCAATTTGGTTACCGATTCTGCTTACTCAGCAGATATAACCCAACGCTTGGATTGTTCACTTCTAAAGGAAGTGAATAACACGACTCTGTTTTCACTATTGCAAACATTGTGGTGTGCAATTCAAGCTCGAACGCATCCATATTACATTCTGCACATTCGAAGTCACAAGAGTTTGACAGGTTTTATAACAGAAGGCAATGCCAGAGCTGACATGGTGGTCAACCCTGTGTGGGTAGCGCCTCAGACTGACAAAATTGCACAAGCCAAGGCATCGCATGGTTTCTTCCATCCAAGTGCACATACCCTGCTGAAGCAGTTTCACTTAATGCCAACTGAGGCTCGTGACATTGTCAGCGCTTGGGGGCAAACCCCAGAGGGCTAAAAAGCCTTGCAGCTTTGTCAACCGGATGTAATGCACATCCCTGAATTTGGCCGGTTTAAATATGTGCACGTGTCCATTGACACTTTCTCCTCAGCTATGTGGGCATCTGCTCACACTGGAGAGAAAGGCTGTGATGTCATTGCCCATTGGAAATTGGCTTTCTCCATCCAGGGCGTGCCGTCTGCTGTGAAAACTGATAATGGTCCTGCCTACGCCTCGCAGAAGATGTGGCAGTTCTTGCACCTATGGGGTGTAGACCACACTTTTGGTATTCCACATTCTCCTACCGGCCAAGCTATTGTTAAATGCGCTCATGGCACTTTGAAGCGTGTTTTGGAAAAACAAAAAGGGGGAATGCATGGAGAAACCCCACAGAGACGACTAGAAAAAGCTTTGTATACAATTAATCGTGTCACAGTGCCACCAAATTCAAATAATCCTGTTATTCTGAATCATTTTCTCTCATTGCAGTCGTCAGGCGAGACGCACCTGCCTCGGGCAAAAGTCTGGGTACGGGATCTGCTCACCAACAATTGGGAAGGCCCGCGTGAGCTTATTGCTTGGGGTTGTGGGTATCCTTGCGTTTCCACAGATACTGGGGTACGGTGGCTACCTGCAAGATGCGTTCGCCCTGACCTGCGGCACCAGAGACAGAACAGGCAACCTCCGAATGCTGACCAGAATGCAGATCATCAACCAAGTGATCCTTCTGGTGATGACCAGGATACCGACCATCAGGTAGACGGTCCTGCCACAAGCAGAGACTGGGATGGTCCTTCCACAAGCAGAGACTGAACTTTAAGTTTCTTTGTTATGGAGTCAGAAGGTTAAAGCCCTTAAGGCTATGTTAGTATTAATAACTGATGTAAATTTCTTTTTAAGATTAATACCTGATAGAATTGTGATGTAGAATTTTGTTTACTAGATGTATCTCCCATGGCATCACTGGAGACTCTCTGCCCACTTTAAAGCAGCATCTGATTTGGGCTTTTTCATAACTGGCCATTACCAAGGAGGTCCCTTATGCTGCGTTTGTTCTCCCTTCTGCAAGACTACCCGCAGAGGTTTATAAACAATGCCTTTTTTGTCTTTAAACAAAAAGGGGGAATTGTGGATGTTGAAAAGCTGCTTGCAGAGGGATTTTCCTAGGTTCTCACAATATTCGGTGAGAATCCTGCTTTTCTCACACGTGTTATGAGAAATGGTAGGACGGTTTTGTAAACTAGACTAAACACGTTCTGTTTTGCTAAGTTCTGTTTATGGTACATTAGAAAGATATTTTGAAATAGGTGTTGTAGGACTTTAGCCAGTCACCCTAGGAGATGGGTGATCAGTGACCAACAGCCCGATGGGGCTAGGGGATATAAAATGGGGTTGTAAATTAATAAATTTGCTTCTTTTGCCTGCTCTTGCTGAATTCATATGTTGCTGCATGTCTCCGCTCCCGGCATAAACAGCGACACTATGTGTGTGTTTATATATACTTACTCTTAACAGAGGCAAATCGAGTCACACACATTCTACAAGTCACTATAAAAGTACCACTGGGAAAG
>JANVCC010010342.1:0-65855 GCA_025345505.1 Todiramphus chloris collaris
TGCTCTGACGCTGGCAAAGGCACCCCGGGGGCTGGGGCACAGGGGTGGGGGCTGGCCCCGCATTTCTGGGCAAGCCCTGAACCCTTCCCCAGGAGCCACCAGCCCCTCAGGTGCAGTCCCAGGACCCCTCCCACATCACTGATGCCATCAGGCCCTTTACCAGCTCATCCTGGTCCCTTGGCATCAGCAGCTCTGCGCCCCGATTCACACAGTCCTCCCGGCTCTCGCTCCAAGGCTTGAACCTGTTGTCAACCCAGTAGCACTTGTTCCCATTTTTTGTCCATCCCACGGGGCAGATCTCGCAGCCCTCACCCTCTGAAAGATAGGCAGTGCCACCTTCAGCCACCAGGCAGCCACCTTATCCCCTGCACATCCTAAGGAGGACAAGCATATCTGTGCTGGTTGCTCCCCAGGAACACGGGGATGTCCTGAGCTTCTCTTGGTTTCCCAGCTTGGGGGTACCACAAGTTTTGGGGAAAGCTGACGGGGAGGGGATGTATCACAGCTGGAGCTGTTACCTGGCAGCTTTGACCAGCAGAGAACTTTCCTCAGCTCTGAGCAAGAAGTCTCCAGGGTGGTGTTGCCATCTGCAGTGTTCCCATTCCCATTTTTGCAGCTTCCCTGGTTTTCTGACTGCCTGGGGAGAACTGCAAGGGAAGGATGGAGAAGGGGAGCGGGATGGGCTCCCCAGGCAGGACACTCACCAAGATCTACCTGCACATGGTCCCAGTGGGATGCAAGGAAGTGTCTGGGATGGTTCCTGACACCAAGCGGGTGCTCAGAGCCCTCCAGACCCCCCCCCCCCCCCCCCCCCAATCTTTCCTGTGAGCTCAGATCACCCCAAATCTTGCTTTGACTATCTCCTGGGGAGTGAGAATTGTGCTCAGGGCCCCAACGCAGAACAGACACACAGACTGTCTTCTCTGGGGGTATGGGGTCACCACCACTGGTTCACCCCTGTCCCCCCACCCTTGAAACTGCCTCCACCCATCGCTGCTTTCTGCTGGCAACAGGATGTGGCCCCTCCACCCACTGCATGAGATAGAACATGAGATATGGAGGCGTCAAACTGGCAGCTGCAGAAAGCCCCTGTAGCCTCTGACTGCTGCGGAAGTGGCCGGGCAATCTCATCTACACAGCTCAGTGGGACTGATAGAAGGGTGATGGGCTCCTCACCACCTCCTGACCACCTCTCTTCGCCATGGGTTGTCAAATCCTGACCCTGCCACAGCTGAGAAGTTTCCAGTGGTTTCCCCATCACTGGCCAAACACAATAGTCAAGTTTCCTCCATGATCAGCTCTAATAAATTTGTCTCAAACCCACATCCCCACACCTTGTGCTGACGTGCGTCAGCCAACACAGATGAGAAAAAGCAGATTTGACTCCTACACAAGCACCTGGGCCAGCACCCCAGGAGCAGGGACTCCTTCCCTGCTCTGCAGATGTTCCCCTCTTTGGACTGGCCTTTGCTTGTCTCCATGACAATAAGTGGAGCTACTCACCCAAGAATGCCAGGGCTACCACAACCACTCCCAGGAGGAGGTTCGCTGTCCAGCTGGCCCAGAGAGCGGTTCGGTGCCACCAAGGACAGCCTGATGCTGCCAGGGAAAGAGCTGTTAGGAGAACACTCCAGCGAGCCAGATCTGCAATGCACATTTGGGCTTCTTTCTCCCCGAAAGTCCTCTGTGCTGGTACTGCTAGTTCTTCAAAAGCTCTGCGCAATCATCTGCATTTCACCACTGTGCTGAATGGACCAAGCTCTCCAAGGAGAATTATTTAGCCAGAGTTTGACAGCCCCATGCTCCCCAGCTCCATCCTGCTCAGGGAAGCATGGAGGTGGACTCAGCCCTGCAGAGCTCAGGCTGAGTGTAGCCCATACATCCTCAGCTCTGGTTTCACCATTGGGATGCAGGATGACACTTCTGGACAAAGCCAGAGCTTACCCTGACCACCAAGGGTGGATCTGGGATTAGATTTCATCACTGGCCTAGGAATAAAACAGCCAGAGAACATCTGATTCCACCTTCAGCTCAGCAGAAGGTGGGTTTTGGCCAGCCCTTTGTGATCCAAGGGACATCTTAAGTGGAAATCAGGGAGTCTTGCAAAAGAGGGTGCAGCGTGTTGACGCAAGAGGTGCTCCCCAGGCAGAGGTCCCTCCCAGAGGAGGAAAGAGCAGGAATTAAAGCTTTTGCTGTGTAGAAGTATGGCTCAACATGTCATTGTTGAGACAGGCTACACACTCACACAAACTCGCACACTATTACTCTGAAGGCTCAAATGCTCGTGCTTCTAATGCTGCTGCTTCTAATGCTGCTGCTGTGGCTGCAAGTCCTTTTATAATCATTCTAACAGTAAGTGCCCACATACGATTGGCCTAGTCAAAGGCCACCTGTCCACAACTGAGTGCTTCTTCTTTCTTTCTGTTATAACATTGATACGCTTTCCCTATTTGTGAACTGGTGGTTCTTTTCTCAGGACTTGCTGGCCTCCTCAAGGGTACACAAATGTTCATTCGAGGTTATTTATCTAATTCTCATTCTAATCCCTTGTACAAGCCGAGGCCTCCCACGACATTGCTGGTTTTGCCATAAGATCGAAACCACAACTCGAGTCAGCAGGAAGAGCCTGAAGCAGCTCAGCAAGGCAGTGGAGAAAAGGAAACAAGTTGGGGATGTGATTCTCCATGGCAAGTGCAGGAAAGATTGAGCAAGAGGATCAAGACTTGGATCAGGCTATCTAGAGACAGCAGCTGCCCATAAGCATCGCAGGTGTCCTCAGAGAAACTGAATTTAGGCAGGTTTGGAGCCTTTGCTGGGTGCAGGGGCATTTCTTCTTCCATCCTGCCAGGACAAGAACGGTCCCTTCTGAGGGGTCTTAAGAACCAGCCCTGGAAACGTGCTTCATGAGGTAGCCAAGTCCTGCCTCAGAAGCTTCAGAGGTTTAGTTTTCAGAGTCCAGGCTCTCTACACAAGGACAATGGTCAAAGGGCTGAGCTGGGGGTGTGTGGGGCTTACACATTAGTGCAAGGGGGTTGGGGGGGGGGGGGGGGGGTCTCTCCAGGCTGCTTTGCCCCAGGACACCCAATTTGGCTCTTTGGGGATGGGGGGGTGATGGATGCTCTTGAGTTCTCCACCTTTTTTTCATACACCTGACAGCAGGACCCATCCTGAAAGATCAGGAGGGGTTTGCCCCACAACGGGTGAGTGTCCTCACAGGAGCCCCTACCGTCCCTGCTTCCCCCTTGGGGCTCTGATGGACACCCTAGTGCTGTCCCTCCATGGTATGCAGTGAGTTGGTCCCCACGGGCTTTCTGGGGGGGCAGGCTGAGAGGACTGGGTGCTCCATGCACCCCCGAGGAAGGATCCCCCTGACTGTGCTCAGCATCTGTCTCTCCCAGTGTCTTGGATGGTGTCAGAGAGAGGACCATGTCACTGGGATGTGGTTGTGACACCTTGAGCTGTGTCTACCCAGAGCTGAGGAAGAGCCTGTGCCCCCTGCAAAGTAACCCTCCCATCCCACACCCCCAAATAAGCTTGAAGGAGCATCCCTCTGGCCGAACCACGCTCTCCACACCCTGGCTGCCGCAGGGCTCCCCCGGGGCGCCTGGTGCTGTCTCTCTGTCTGACTGCAGAGGATGCGAAGTGGAAGATCTGCCCCGTGGACTGGGTGCTGTATGGGGTCAAGTGCTACTGGGTTGCCGACGGGCTCAAGCCTTGGAGCGAGAGCCGGGAGGACTGTGTGAACTGGGGCGCAGAGCTGCTGATGCCAAGGGACCAAGATGAGCTGGTAAAGGGCCTGATGGCATCAGTGATGTGGGAGGGGTCCTGGGACTGCACCTGAGGGGCTGGTGGCTCCTGGGGAAGGGTTCAGGGCTTGCCCAGAAATGCGGGGCCAGCCCCCACCCCTGTGCCCCAGCCCCCGGGGTGCCTTTGCCAGCGTCAGAGCAGTGGGGACACCAGTGGGGCTGGGTCCTGTGCCGGGGACTGTGCGGGGACAGCCTGGAGCCAGGTTTGGGATGGGGTCGGTGGCAAATCGATATCACCACTTGTCCTCTGCCCTAATACAGGATTTTATCCAGGACATTTTAGAGAGACCCACCAGCTACCTCTGGATCGGGCTCTGGGTGCCCTCCATCGGGATGGGCTGGACCTGGCTGAACGGCTCCCGCCTGACCCCGAGACGGTGAGCGCTTTGGGGAGGGGTGGGTGTCGGAGCGGGCACCCCCACCGTCACCCGAGGGACCCTCGTGCCGTGACATGGGCTCCCTCCTGCACCCACAGATTGCAGCTGAGCCCCGGGGATGAAGGCACAAGCTGTGGGGTGCTGAGGATGGGCAGGATCAGCTCCCAAAGCTGCAGCTCGACTTTGGAGTGGATCTGCCGGAGAGAAGCCACTCAGCTCTGAGCTGGGGGGGCCTTGAGCTGGGCTGCGGCCGGGAGAGATGCTTGGGGCAAGGCCAGGATCAGGCCCTCGGCAGGGGTCTGCGGGAGCCGGTGCTGACATTGGTGTGCAACAGCCATCTGCCCAGATGTATACTGGCCTGAGCTGGGCTCTGCCGGGTGGTGTTTTCCAGCGAGGATGCTCACAGGGAGGTCTGGAAGAATCCTCTTTCAGTCCCAGACAAACCTGTGCCTGTTCCTGTCGCTTTCTGCCTGGCAACTCTTGCCCCTGGACCTGCCTCACCCTTCCATAGCTCCAGGACACTACAGAAGATCCCATCTAACCCCCTGGGCAGGTGTCTTTGTGATTTCTGCCATGTCCCCCTTGACCTTTGTCCCACACCATCCCCATCCTCCGGTCATGCTCTGACCCCTGGCACAGCACAACTAACCTATGAGGTGGCTAATGCTGAGCAGGGGCTGATCCAGAGCCCATGGAGGGAAAACACCTGAACCCCGTTTTGCTGAGCAGCGGAGCTGTGGAGGGAATGGTGAACAAGGGACACAGGGACGGCTGCAAGAGTTGCCACCAAAGGGATGATGGAGAAGAGATGGTTGAGGAGATGATCTTGCATCCTGGGGACCCAGAGCTTCTCCTCATTCCCATTGTTGTCACAGAATCCAGTCTCTTCCTCATGTCCCACGGGAAATGGAGAAGTGGAATCTCCTTGCTCGTGACAAGCAGGATCTCCTGCCCAAGGCACCACAAATGCTGGCCAAGGCTGTTCCAAGCCAGGCTCAGATGCAGTTGTACCAGCAGAGCTGCTCTCCTTCTCTTGGCCAATCACAGAGGACATGGCAAAGATGCAGCAGAGTTGGGAAATGTAGCTCTGTTTCCTGACTGAGGCCACGCTTGGCTTTCACAGGTCCATAACCTCTGCAACATCCCAGCTTGGGGCTTGCTGCAGAGCTATGGCCAGTGTAGGGAGCAGTTTGAGCTCCCCAGACCATGGTCCTTCAAATACACACACACTCCCTGGCCTTGAACCCACATCCTGTGACGTGTGGAAAACAAACTCTACAACCCGTGAAAGGTTATAAAGCAGGGATGTTTATTACAGCACCGGGTGCAAGGGGGATCGTTCCTCTTAACTTGCACACCTGAGTGTCCATCAAGCAGCTATTTATTACACCAAAGCATGCATATTCAACAGAGTTAGCTACATATTCATTATATAGGGTTGGATTATTATAACCAGTTCCGGGAACTCATTATCAGAGGTCTCCTCCCCTTGGTGCTTGCCATTGCTGTCTGGTGATTGTGGGCCGGGGTCTTCGGGGGTCTTTGGGAAGAAGGCTCTCAGTCTTCCTCGCAGTGTACTTTCCACCTTTTGTCTCAGGATGCAGAGTTGCAATGAGTCAGAGATCACAGGACTGGTGGGAGGTTCTTCTTTATTCCTCCCTGTCTTGGAGTTGGTTTCCCTTATCTACAAGCCATGCAAGATGAGCTAAGGGCTGTAAAGCTGTCAAGCCTCAAGGCCTCAACATCCTGTCTCCTGTTTATCTCAGGAGGCCCCAGGATAACAAGGGCTGCTCGACTTGCTTTGTTATCTTTCAAGCAGAACACTGTCCCCCTCACTTCACCTGCACCATGAAGCAGACACCACTGGTAACACCAGGTTACTGGGTGTCCCCTCAAGCACCAGGAGGAGACAAGGACTGCCTGCAAGGGCACACTGACCCCCATGCCACGGCTCTCTCCCATTGCCTGGGCACTGGGAGGCCCAGTTCCCCAGGCACTGGGTCCTCAGTACTCAGCTCCCCGGCCCCAGAGCCACCCCCAGCCCTGGCCTGGTTCCACTGGTGCTGCCCAGTGCCCGAGCAGTGATGTCCAGAGCACGGGGTGTCCCGCTGTCACTGCTGGCTTTGCTGAACCTGCCAGGCATGGGGGTCCTCAGAGGTGCTGGGTGAGGGTGCTGTGGCACACCATGGGCTGGGTGGGCTGGGGCCGGGCTGCGGTGGGTGTGGAGGTTACCTGGGCACCTGGATGGGGGCTTTGGGGATGGTGTGTGGGTTGGGGCAGGGCCTGGGGAGCTCTGTCCCTCCAGCTGCGGGTAACCCCCAGGAACACCCCAGGAAGGCAGGATGGGATGAGGTGGAGGGGGCAGGATGCCCATTCCTGGAGGTCCCTCATCCCAGGTCTCCCTGCAGCACCCGCTGAGCCCCCTGCCCATCCCTTCCCAGTGGGGAACACCTTGATCCAGGCTGAATTCTCCCAGTGGGCTGATCAGACGCAGCAGGAGGGCAGCGAGTTCATGTTTGATTTTGGTGGGAGTGAGATCTTCCATGTGGACCTGCAGAAGACAGAGACCGTTTGGCACCTGCCTGAGTTTGGGTGTTGTCCATAAAAGCAGATTCATTGCCTCATCTGCAAGAAATCCAATTCTCACACACTCAGCAGAGACACTGCTTATTTATTTTAGAGTTGCCAGGGCTAGGTGTTCAGCGTCTTCCCACAAATCCAGCACCCCAAAGAAACCTCTCTGTACTGTATGTATTACAAAGTTAGTCGTTTACAAGCCCACCCTCTTTACTATGATTTGTTGGTAATTTACATACAATTACAATCCACCCTTCCACTACAGCACATGCTCAGGGGAAGGGGCTTCACCTGGCCAAGGGTCTTTTTGACCTATGGGCATGATTTTTAGTATTGTAATGAAGGTTGTTCAGCTGAGGATACTTGAGCCTTGAGTTCCCCTGCCCAGCTGGCAGTAGACAACTGTGTTTTTCAAGGCTGAGCTGCTCTGGGATGTCCTTGCTAAGGGATACTAAATGTTGTCTCTTCTTATGAGAAGTGTTAACATCTTGCCCTGATACCATGGTAGCTCTGTTTTAGTCTTCAACAATCCCTTGCTTTGAGATTCCTATAAATATGCTTTATATTAATCTTGTCTTAGAAGTATAAATATCAGAGAAACAGTCCCAATGTTCCCCCTACCAAAGAATACACAGAAATCTCCCCTTGTGCACAATCTACATGTAAAATTGATTCCACATTAGTCCAAGTGCAGTTCATTTATCTCTGAGTATTTTCAGATGCAAAGGCTGAACTTGTTTGACTCTCCAAGTCTCTGGAGGGGCTGCCTTTTCTCAGGCATACTGAATCCACGAATCAATGCCCTGAAGTTTCTCAGCAGAGTTTGTTGCTGGGAGCACAAGATGAGGTCCCTTCCACTTTTCTAACAGCGGCTCCTCTGTCCAAGTCCATATATACACCTGGTCTCCCAGCTTAAGTTAATGTGCTGGTGAGTCTGGAGGCACAGGAGGTCTCAGCTGAACAAACCTACGGAGAGAAGCAAGAACTTTTGTCATGGACAAGAGATAATCACTGAAAATCTGGTTGCCCTTAAGATGCATTTTGGTTTCTCTCCCTATAAAATTTACAGTATAAGGTTTCCTACACACAATTTCAAATTTTATGGGCACAAACTTGAGGACAGGAAGTTCCATCTGGACGTGAGGAGGAACTCCTTGACTTTGGGAGTGACAAAGCACTGAAACAGGCTGCCCAGAGAGGTGGTGGAGTCTATTGCTGGAGACATTCCAAACCCACCTGGACATATCCTGTGCAACCTTCTCTAGGCCAACCTGCCTTGGCAGGGGGTTGGACGAGATGATCTCCAGAGGTCCCTTCCAACCCTGACCATTCTGTGATTCCGTGACTCTGAAATGGGCTGACACCTTTGCTGACCCTTGGGGTTATTCTGATTCTCAGTAGTGCTGAAGGTCAAACCTCCGTCTGTTTCAGATGGGTTTCCTGATGACAGTTTTCCAATGTGCCTCTTTATTGTCTGATTCATCCTTTCTACTTTTCCACTCTCTTGTGGTCCCCGTGTAAATACCCCCTAATCTGTACAAATCTTGACACATCCTGAACTATCTCTGCAATGCAATGAGGTGCTCTATTTGAAGAGAACGTTTCTGGTACCCCAAGCCTCATTATAATTTATTTTAACAAAATCTTTACCGCTTCTCTTGCCTTACTGGTGAGACATAGGAAAACTTCAGGTCATCCTGAGAAAGTATCACCAATTACCAACAAATATCTCTATCCATGACAATTAGGTCATGCCAAGAAATCAATTTACCAGTATTCCGCAGGTGTAAAACCTCTTTTCACCTCTCCAGGAGGGGTCTCCTTAGGATTTTAGTATTATTTTTGACACAAATCTCACATCGATGTGTAACACTTTTAGCAACTGGCTTCATATTTATTCCTATAGCATCTCTCTTAACTGCTCCAATGAGAGCTTCAGTTCCCATGTGGTTGCTCTGATGGGTTTGCTCCATTAACTCCTTCATTACTTGTAGGGTTACAACTCTTTGTCCCAGTGGAGTTACCCACCACCCTTCAGCAGTCTTTATGCATTTCAGTAGCTCAGACAGCTTGGCTTCCTTCTCTGTGTATTTCTGGGTGTCAATTTTTAAATCTCTTTCTGGAACTAAGGCTGCCACAGTTGTTGATAGAATAATGCTTCTTGCAGCCTCATCTCCCTTTTTTTTCCTCTAATGACGTCAGTTTGTCCGGATCAATGCACTTTGCATGGGATCACAGCTGCCTCTTTGGGTTCATCAACTGCCTTGATAATTTCAGAATGTCTTTACTGTACTTTATGGGACTTCCTTGTGCTGATAACAACCTTCTCCATTTCCAAATTGCATCATGAGCACATGTCACTTCAGAAGGTAAAATAATTTGACAGAAAATACTCCACCCCTCCTCTGCATTCCAGCTGGTCCTCAGCTATCAGAGGGGCTGGGGGTGGCTGGGTTTAGATTCTGAGTAATGTCCAATTTGGAGCTCTTAGTCCCATCGCATTCAATATAGTTGAACCTCTCACGATCCTGGATGCGCCGACAGCACTGCACCCTCTGTGCAGTTGCACTCCACAGGCCCACAGGGCCATAAAGAGCTGCTGGTGCCCAGTGGGAGACATCTGTGTCTGGCAACATGAACAGTGCAGTTTTAAAGCAACAGAAGTACAGGTTTTAATGGATTGACAGTTGTTCTGGATTCAGCGAGAACAGAACCAATTCTGTTCAGTGCTTTTACTTATCAGCTCAGGTCTCTCTCCCTGCACTGTCTGAAGGTAGCAGCTGTTTGCACACAGGCAGTGGCTGCTCCCAGCCCTGAGAACATCCCCAGTTCAGAGTCAGTACTGAGAGCTGGGGTGCAGACCAGGACCACTGCTGGGACATCTGATACCAGAATCCAGCTCCTGAACACAGCTCCCATCTGCTGCTGGGCCCAGCCTGGGACTCTCCCAGTGCCTGCTCCACAGCACCAGCTGTGAGAGAGACAGAATTGCCATCGGGGGGTTGGGTTTGGTACTGGTTTTGTATATATTCATACATATTCCGTATTTATTATCATTATTTTCACTTTCATTAAAGCTGTTTCTGTTCCCTTTTCTAATCACTGAGTCTCCCTCTCTCCCTTTATCCCATCCACTTATGCCACGGACACAAACTGGGGCACCCTTGGTCTGGGCTCTGAGACCAGGACATCGAAGTATCACCGGGAGCGGAGCCCTGAGGGGACACGAGGTGTGGAGTGTGTGTGTGTGTGTGTGTGTGTGTGTGTGTGTGTGTGATAATAGGTGGGGGCACTGGGGCTGGTGGGAACAGGGATGAGGGGTCCAAGGGTTGGCAGTGATGCGGGGTCTGGGTGTGGGGAGATCAGATCGTGAGAGGTCGGGGAATCTTGGGGAGCAAGGTGTGTCCAAAAGGAGGATCCTGGGAAGGGGAGCCTGGTGGGAGTCCTTCTGTCATGGAAAGGGAAGGTGTAGGGGGTGCTGGACCCGGGATACCGGTGGAGGAGGGTCTGGGTGGGGGCTTGGTGTCAGGGAAAGGGGTGTTCGTGAGCAAGTTGCGAATGGGAAGCGCCAGAGGCAGCAAGATGGCGTGGGGGGGGATGCAACGGGGGACCCCCATTGGTGTCCTCCCCACCCCTCCAGATTTTGTCCCCCCCAGCTCCAGTTTAAGCCCAGCTCCCCCCACACCCCTTTCCCTGTCTCCGGAGACCACGGCGTGTCCTTCTCCTGCGGTGAAACCGAAAGGATTCCAAAACTAAATAATTTTGGTGAATTTGTTGTGTTTTCTTTTGTTTTTTCTTGTTTATTTCCCCAGCATCAGTGGTTTTGGCCTGTCCGCCCCCTGCAGCTGGGACAAACCCGTGGGAAAGGGGGCAAGCAGAGGGGAAGAGGGGGCCTGGATCCAGCTGCTCGGGGGGATTATTGAATAAGCAAGTAAAAACCCCAAAACCTTAAACAAGGGAAAATAAAAAAGCCCTAAAGAACTGAAAAACTACTAAAAACCCTACAGAATTAAAAAAAATTTAAAACCTAGTACACTAAAAATCTTAAAAATAAAAAGAATAAAACTTCTAAAAACGAAAAAAAAAAAACCCAACCCCAAAAATGGAACTATAAATCTAAAAAACTTGATAAATTAAAAATCTAAAAAAGTTAAAAACTGAAAAGCTAAAACACAAAAGAATCAAAATAATAAAAACTGAAGAACTAAAAAAAGAAAAAGAGATAAAGAACTGAAAGACTAAAACACTAAAAAAATCTAAAATCACCTAAAATATACAGAAAATCAAAACAGCCTAAAAAGTTACAACAATCAAAACCCAAACACACAAACCACATCAAAATACAAATTCCCTGCTCTGCCAAGGCCGGCGAGCATCACTCACCCCGGAGACCACCTGAGAGGCAGGAACTGCCTCAGTTTCCCCCCAACCCCTGGAAAATGAGGTGGGTGCGGGGATTAAAAACCAAAACCTGACTCCAGAAGTGGGAGAAAATATCACAGATGATGAATATTCTCATTCTCTGACACGAAGGGGATCCTGGCTGCCCCAAAACTCGCCCGGGGTCACTTTGGAAGAGGCTCTGGGGCAGTGCCTCCTGTTCCTGGCAGCCCACAGCTCATTATTTCAGGTTTTTAAATGAGTTTGATGTTTGTAAGGCTGGCGACAGCACTGTATGATGTTCTCTGACAAAGTCTGAGTTGACTTGCAGGTCTGCACAGAGCCGTGTCCCAGCAGGCGCATCCTCCCATCCAGGCATGCAGGTAAGTCACTGGGTTTCATTTCTTTTTCGATGTATCAGCTCTTGTGTTTCATCTCATTTTCATCTCATTTTTCCCTCCCCCGGGCTGGGTTGGTCTCCTGTCAGGTTTTTGTGGGGAGCTGCTTTTATTCTTCTCTCTCCCTGAGCTCGGCAAAAGCAGCTGGGAACAAAAAAATTTTTTGAGGGGGTAAAAACCTGGAATCGCAGAGTTTAATTGCAACAACATTTGCAACTTTTTTTTTCCCCTTTTTTTTTCTTTTTTTTCTAGTTTAGTTTTGTTTTGTTTTTCTTGTTTAATGAATTCACTTGATTGTCCCATTGGTTAGGGGGTGGGGAGAAGGGGCAGGGAGGTTAGCGGGGCTGGCGGGGGACGGGATGCTGTCTTGGCTCAGTGATGCCAGTTTGCAGGCGGCAGTGGTGGTGTGGAAAATAGAGATTTTTATATTAAAAAAAGATAATATAACGGTCTGGAGAGAACCCCCTTGATATTCGGAGCATGCCAGAGCGGCTTTTGGGGTGTCCCAACCTTCGGAGCACAGCGATTGCCCTGCACCCAACATCAGCATTTTGGGCCCGTCCACCACCCCCCCAGCTGGGACAAACCCTCTGGAAATGGGGCAGACAGAGGGGAAGAGCGGGCTGGGGGAGACAGCGGTGGGTTTGGGTCAGGCAGTCCCTGCCCGGCTGTGCCGGGTGGGTCCCATCGGGGCGCTGCGGGGGATGGTCGTGCTGCTGCTTGTCCCACCGGCCCCAGCAGGTGGGGAGCCTGGAGCCGGGTGGGTGCTGGGTGATAGTTCCACAGAGCCAGCACCCCCACCGAGGAGCTGCAGAGTATTTGTCATCTTCCATGGTCGGTAAAAACCCATGTCAATTTACACATGTTGGTCGGTAATTACCATCCCGTCGCTACTGGTTAGTTCTGTGTAAATGAGTCCCGCTTGCTATGTACATTAGCACACACGCTCTATACAGGGGCGGGGGGCAAATCTTTGCGGTCTGGTGCTGGGTCGGTGGTTGTGATCTCCCGCAGAGCCTGCACCTTTCCCCTGTTCCTGCAGATTCGTGCTGGTTTCCTGTTCTCTGTCAGTGACCCAGCTCTCAGCGCCTTTGGGGCCGCATCTTCCCTTTTTGTCAGCCGTTCTGAGCTCCTCTCCAAAGGCCTCGTTGCCAGCGTTTCAGGGTTGAAGGGCGAAGGATACTGGTGTCCAGTGTGTTGTTCTCAATGGGAGCTCCAGGACATGCAGCTGAGCTCCCTGCGCCAGACCGACCTGGAGCCCTGGTGGGTTTCAGCCTCTCTGGCCGTGCTCAGCAGGGAGCGGGAGATGGTGAGTGAGGGGCTGGTCCTGGGGCTGGGGCTGGGGCTGGGGCTGGAGTGGCAGCAACTCCTGCCCATTGGCTTCTCTCCTTCCTCCCTCCCAGGAGTTTCTCTCTCACCTCAAGGGTAATGTTGATTATTGGATCGGGCTGCGGAGACAGGGAGAGCGCCTGGAGTGGGTGGGTCACAGCAGCTTCAACCAGCCGTGATTGGGGCAGGGCCTGGTGGGACGTGTGTGCTGGGCCTGGCCCTTGTCCCCTCCTGCTGTTCAAGGGGACCGGGACAACCAGTAAGATGACGGTACCAACGATGTCTTTGCTTCTTGGTTGCAGGGTGCAGGTGCTGGGCCAAGGAGTGTGTGTGTATTTGAACAACTTCATTGTTGTCCGTTTGAGCTGCTCCTTGCCCCAGCCATTTCTCTGCAGCAAGCCCCAAGTTGTGATGTTGCAGATGTGATGGAGAAAGGACTTGCGCCATGCTGGGTGCTCGCAGCTTAATCCCTTCCCCCATCACAGGGATGTCCTTCCCTCCACCGTTGCTCCGTGTTTCTCCCAGTGTCAGCAGAAGCTCCTCCAGTGCACGGGGAGCCGGATCTGAGGAAGAACCTGCGGGTCATTAGGAACAGTCAACATGATTTTATCAAGGGGAAGTCATGTTTGACCTTCTGACAGCCTTTTATGAGGACATATCCAGGTGGAGAGACAATGGTAGAGCAGTGGATATGGTTTACCTTGATTTCAGCAAAGCATTTGACGCCATCCCCCACAGCATCCTCACAGCCAAACTGAGGCAGTGTGCTCTGGGTGATCAGGTGCTGAGGTGGATTGCAAAATGCTTGGAAGGTAGAAGTCAGAGTGTTGTAGTCAATGGGGCAGAGTCTAGTTGGAGTCCTGTATCTAGTGGAGTCCCTCAAGGGTCGGTACTGGGACCAGTACTATTTAATGTATTAATCAACAACCTGGGTGAGGGAACAGAGTGCACTGTCAGCAAGTTTGCTGACAACACCAAACTGGGAGGGGTGGTTGACACACCAGCAGGCTGTGCTGCCATCCAGCATGACCTGGACAGGCTGGAGAGTTGGGTGGGGGGAAATCTAATGCAATACAACAAGGGCAAGTGTAGAGTTGTGGATCTGGGTGTGGAATAATGACTGGAGGTGAGCTAGAAATTAAAATCATATTAAAGGTGCAGCATTATTCACACATTTAGGAAAGGTGTAATATCAAAGAAGCTCCCAGGGATGAGTGAAACTGGTGTGCTGGAATTCCTTCCACAGTGGTTCCCTGGAAACACTGCCTGCGAAGAGCACGGGGAGTGGAGTGGCTAAAGACTCCACAGCCAAGCTCTGTGAATTATGGCAGAGATGGGAACTTGATGGTACCACAGGACTGATGAACTGCCTGTTTGTCACTCTGGTTGATCATTTTCTGACAAAGTGCTGCCCTTTGTGCAAACTTTGCTCATTATAATGTCATTATGATACCAAAACACACCTCCGTCCCAAAGGCTGCCCACATCCAAAGTGTGACAACCCCAACCGAGCTTGCACTGTGAATTTTCTTCATCTATATCTTCAAAGCGAGAGAAATTTACACCAATCATAATAAAGGTATTTAGGACAAGCATCGCTCAAGCTCCACCTTGAAGATGAAAAATATTATAAAACTGGTTTAAGTAAGGGGGGATGTCAGGGAAGACATCATCATGGCAAGTCAGGGCAGATACTGTCACTAATCATCTCTGACTCCTGGGATCAGTTGACAGGCTGAACCTCGCTTCCCCCTCTTAGGGATGCCTCTGGGTAAGATCCAGACTTTCCAAGTATTTCCCCAGGAAACTTAGAAATTTTACTGAGCTGCTCTTCAGTCAAATACATTTTGTGTATCTGCACGTGTTTTGCAGACAGTGAATTTATCACTGTCAATCCACAAGAACCTGCACTGCTGTTGCTCTCAATAAATGGCACTGTTCACATCGCCAGTCGCAAGAGTCTCTCGCTGGGTGCTGCCAGCTCCTCACTGGCTGTGTGAGACTGTGGAGCGTGGCTAACGGTGGCTGCAGCGCTGGTAGTGGATCTGGAGCCGTGAAAGTTCAGATACACTGACCACAGCTGGACTAACAGTGCCACTCAGAATCTACCCAGCTTCCCCCAGCCCCTCCGATAGCTGAGGACCATCTGGAATGCAGGGGGGTTATTTTCTGCCAAATTATTTTACCCTTTTACACGACACTGGGAAAGAACAACCCCAGGCTGTTCTCCCTGCTGAGGGAAGGCTGAGGGAGCTGGGGCTCTTGAGCTTGGAGGAGACTGAGGGGTGAGCTCATTAATGTTTAAAATACATAAAGGGTGAGCGTCAGGAAGATGCAGCCAGGCTCTTCTCTGTGACTTCCAGTGATAGGACACGGGGCAACGGGTGCAAGCTGGAACACAGGAGCTTCCATGTAAATGTAAGGAGAAACTTTTTCACAGTGAGAGTGACAGCCTGGCCCAGGCTGCCCAGAGAGGTTGTGGAGTCTCCTCCTCTGGAGAGATTCCAAACCCACCTGGGTCTGTTCCTGTGTGACCTGCTCTAGGGGATCCTGCTCTGGCAGGGGGGGTTTGGACTCGATGACCTTTTGAGGTCCTTTCCAACCTTGAACATTCTGTGATTCTATGATGAGGAGACATCATGGGAGCTGATGTGGGCCTGTCTGGACTGGGACCCCAGGCTGCACATGGAGCCGGATCCTTGCTCTTTCTGGGACCACTCCAGAACTCCTTTCCCTACAAGTGTATTTGTAGGTGCTTTTGCGCTGCACCATGGGGCTTGACCAGCTGTTCCCGTCTGTGCAGAGCGCTCTGGGGAGGTCCCTGGCCCTGTGCAGGGCAGAGGGGACCCAGAGCTGGACTGTGGGTTGGCCCTTCTGTGCCACCGACACGGTTCCAGATGTTGGGGCTCTTTTTCAACTGTGTTTTTATTAAAACATAGTAAATAAACCACAGTCCTCATTCTTGCAACATTGCCTTAACTTTTTGTGCAAAACAACCAATTTGGACTGAGGGGAGCAAAGCCTTGTTTGCAGAACCAATTTTCTTGGGTTGTTTGGGCTTTATTATTAAAAGTGCTGCATTTAGGAGGCTTTGGTTGGTCCCTTGGAAGGATATGACTCTGCTTGGACAAGAAAAGGCTTCTCACTGGTACTTCTCATAATGCAAACTCATTTTCCCTGGATTAATTAATCAGAAATGACATAAAGTTCCATTTTCCATCTGCCCAGTGTGTCCAGCTTGCTTTTTAACCACCTTGCTCCGCTCAACATGAGGAAGAGATGAGAACCTCTTCCTACAGCAGAAACCTCCAAAAAATGGGGCTTCCCCAGCTCAGATCAAGCTGCGAAGCTGCCCCATGGTCCTTGCGCTGTGTCCTGTCCCTGCTGCATGAGCTGGGGTACTCACAGATGGCTGGACTGGGAGTACTGGGAAGACCCCTGATTCCTATCCTACCACATAGCTACAGTCTTTGCCCTCACAGGGGCAGTTGTGAGGTTTCTTCACCCCCTGTCCAGGTTGGGTTAGTCCCTCCCACCCACAGCAGCTCCTGGGGCTCCTCCTCCATCTTCTAGTGGGGTGGATCAGGATTAGGGGGAGGGCCCAAGATGCCTTGAGCACAGCTTTGCAGAAGCAAACCCACCCCTGTGGACACAGGCATGTCCCCAGGCAGCTCTTCCTGCCTGGAGTATCGCCTCTTGCCAACCGTGCCCCAAAGGGGAGGTTGCTACCAGAGGGGAAAGAAGAAAACATCTTCTCTCAGGTATAAACCATCGCTGCTGTTGTTCCCCAGCTCTCCTCGCTCCTTCCTGCTGCTTCCTTTGTGATCACAGTGTGGTGGGGAGGAAAAATCTGACTTCACTCTCCAGGTGTAGAGCCCAGACATAGTTTTGTGTGCTGTGGTTGCCACCCGGCACCAGCTGCAATGGATGGTGGCAGCTTCAGTTTCATATCTGTTTAAAAAACCCCACTTCTGTAAAAGGAACTGAGCCTTTCAAGGGGGACCTGCCAAATATTTTTCTGATGGGATTTGTCACCATAAACCACCCACATCACACTCTGGGGCTGGTGGATGAAGGTGGTGACCGTGGGTGGCATCAGCTGATGCACCTGGGGAGGATGCTTTTGAGTTGGTATCACCACTTGGGGTGTTTGGGTTTATTTTCTCCATGGAATTTGCCAAAGCCACTGTTTTATTCCAAAAAAGGTGGGTGAGCATCTAGGAGTCCCTGGAAACACTCCAGGTCACGTTGGACAGGGTTCTGAGAAACCTGATCTGTTTGAAGATGTCTCTGTTCACTGCAGGGGGGTTTCACTCAATGAACTTTAATGGTCCCTTCCAACCCAAACCATATTATGAGTATTTAAGGACAGTGTAAAAACTGGGCGAGAATAAAGAGGCGGAAAGGGGAAAGCTCTGAGGGGGGAGATTCTCTGTCTCCATTCACCCTCATGACACTGAGGCTGGAAGACACAGAGGTACCAAGGCTGGAGCAGCTCCTACGTCCCCACCACCTGTATGGGCACTGGAGAATGTATAAAAAGTTTTACATCCCCTCTACAGGAGTCAAAAGATGGGATGGAGACTCCCAAGAGGTTCTCTGTTGCCAATCCAAGGATGCCAATGTGCCACCACCCACCACTGAGGCAACACTGGGACTTTGCGTGGGCTAAAGAAGCCTCAAGTCAGTTGGGAACGGAGCCGGGAGAGCTGAAATCAGTGGGAATTGGGACATTTGCCTTCTTCTGTGGCTGAAGTGGTGAGTTACAGGGCATAAACTGGGTTAAAAAGCCTCAAGGAAAAGGGGGTAGGAAAAGGTTGGGTGGTGGGAGCTCTGGGCTGGACCTGGATGAAGCAAGTTTGGGTTGAGCCAAATTCTCATTTCCTGAGGTTGTTTTGTCAGGTCCCAGCGAGGGGTGGTGGGTTGTAGCATTAGTGGGTTGAACCTTTGCCCCAGTTCTCCCCATCTGACTTTGGGGGATGTGAGGTTAATGGGGAAAAAGTCCCTGAACAGCGACAAGGAAGCTTCTGACTCAGCAGCTCCGGGCTGGCAGTGAGTGGTGTCTTAGGGTGTGTGCGGAGGCAGGTGGGTTTCAGCAGCTGCTCAGTGTCACATGTCCAACGCTTTGGCTTCTGACAAATTTTTTTGATTCAATTTGGGGTTTGGGAGCACAGGAGACCCCTGTGGGGCTACAAACCCCTTGTCTGGGTGGAGGTCATGGGTGTGGGGCGGGGAAATCTGTGATTTTTCCTCTGCCATGAAGAGCAAAACATGTGGTGGAGATTTGGTGGGCTTTTCTCTCCCGTGTCCCCGCGGCTCTGGCAAGGTGGGAACGCCACGCCTGGGAGCAGCTTCGCAGTGAGATCTCGCTGCAGGCCTCGGTGCTTGGATTTTTCTATTTTTCAGATAAAAGGTGGATTTTTCTATTTTCTTTTCAGCAGTATTTATTTCTTGTTTGCACATGCATTCCTCACTCTTTGGGCATGAAACAAAAGTGCTTTTGTTTTACCTCCACACACAGGCACGTGGCCTCATTGTGCAGCAACGTTTCCTCTGACTGAGGCCGTGAACAATGGTTGCCTGTCATATTTTTGACACGCTTTTTGGGACACAAAACTGCTTTATTTCCCCCCAAAACGTATTTGGGAGCATTTTCCAATGACCAAATTCCTGTTATTCCCCACTCAGTGTCTTTTTCTCCTCTTTCAACTGTTTTACTGCAAGACACTCCAAACTGCAGCCCGAGGAAGGAATAAATTGATTTTTGGAGTGTTGGGGACAGCAGCAAAAATATGACATGAATTAAACCCTATTAAAAAAATGATGTTTTGGGAGAGGAAAGGAAAACCTGTTTACAGCTTTAACATCAGAGAAACATGAGCTGAATGCCTCTCGGGGTGGAAATATGGAAGCTCTTTCTAGAAGAGCTGCAGCTGTTGGTGGCTTCAGAGATTTTTTTGCATCCGTAGGTTGTTCTGCTTTGTGTTGGTGGGTTCTCATTCTGGATGGTTTGTTGTTTGGTTTTTTTTTTTTGTCCTTGTAAATGTCAACATTCTACAAATAGCTCCTGCAGAATCAGTTTTGCGTCTCTTCAGAGGGACCTGAATCTGTTTTAATTCTTTGTCAGGAGCTTTGGAAAAAGACTGTGGCCAGGGAAAGGTCAAAAACTCCAAGAATTTTGAACACCAGCTCATGAGAACAAAATAGAAAAAAACCCGGGCTGTCGTGGGAGGCCTTGAGAAGCCACAGTTCAGAGTGAACAAAGGCTGGGATGTGACAAAAAGCAGCTCTGAGAGAAAAAGAGTTAGAAAAAAGTGCTGTGACGAGCAGTACTGAGGATTTTTTTGGTGATTATCAGGTTTCTGTCTCTTTTAGTGATCCACTGGAGCATCCTAGCAAAGCCTCAGGACAGAGAAGGACCTAGCTGTGGTCTCGAGGTGTTTTTGACCCTGGTCCTGTCATTGTTGGTAGAGTTGAGTGACACATGTGTCACCGGAGGGTGCCACTGTCTCCTCTGCGGCACCGGGGATGGCAGAAGCTCTTCATGGTGTGGGTATGTGAGCACCATCCCCTTTGCTGGAGGCTTTAAGAGCTGCCCTGAATATGGTAGAGAGATGAGAAGGGGATTCTGGACTTTGGACATGATTCATATATGTTTGAAGGACCATACAGCTCCTTGTGGGCTTACCTGAGGGTTGTGGAGCAGAGACTGGAGCTGAAAACACCTTTCAAGTGTTCAAGGGGAAGTAGGACTAGGGCAGGAATGTTCCCCTGGACTGGGCACAGGACACCCCTCGAATCCTGGGGTCAGTTTTGGTCTCCTCACTCCCAGAAGGACCTTGAGGGGCTGGAACATGTTCAGACAAGGGCAACAGAGCTGGTGAAGAGAACAAAGAGAAGTCCTGAGGAGAACCCCTGAGAGGTGTCTGAGGGAATTGTGCAGGTTCAGCTTGGAGAAAAGGAAGCTCAGGATAGACCTTCTGTCTCTCGACATCTCCCTGACAGGAGGTTGGATCCAGGTGGGGTTGGTCTCTTCTCTCAAGGAACGAATGACAGGACAAGAGGAACTGGCCTCAGGTTGCCCTAGGGGAGGTTTAGGTTGGAGCTGAGGAACAATTTCTTCCACTTGAGGGTTGTCCAGGGTTGTCCTGGGCTGTCCCAGGCTGCCCAGGGCAGTGGTGGAGTTCCCAAGATCCCTGGAGGGGTTTCCAAACGGTGGAGATGTGGTGCCCTGGCAGTGCTGGGGGAGCAGTTGGACTTGATGGTCTGATAGGGCTCTTCCAACCAAAACGATTCTGAGATTCCACGTTGTTGAGACACCACCTCTGCAGGGCAAGCAGAGCTGGCAGAAGCCAATAAAATCAAGGCTGGCTTAGAAAAAACAAAGCGATTCCTGGTTTTCTGAAGGCACAAACTATGTTTCCCTTCCTGCTGCTTCTTTCCTTGGCTGTTGTGCAAGAAAAAAACCCAAGATTGAGGATTTCCTTCACAATGTTAGTGGTAATTCGCTTCTTACTTTGTCCCAGGTGACGACTTGACTGCTGCAATGATGCTGTCGCAGCGGAGAGTGGAAGAAGGGACCAGTAAGTGCTGGTGTTTGTTTGGGGGACATTGTTTCAGAGGTTTAACAGCTAAAATTTGGTTAAAATAACTGGAGCGGGGAGGAGGAGGATGTAAGAAAGGGAAAGTGGTTGGCAGGAGGCATAGGGCAGCCCATGCTGTGGGTCTGGGTGGTGAAACCCATCTCTGGTTTAAAGGTGGGTGGAGAGCATGTGACGGGGTCAAGCATCCCTAAAAATCCTTGGAAGCTGATGAAAACACCCCTTGAACTGCACCTGAATATCACTGTGGCCTCCCCACATGCTTTGTGGCTGGATTTGAAGGTGCTGAAGACACCTATGTGTGTTGAAGGAGCCCATGGGGGCCTTCAAGAGCTACGGGGAGCTTGGAGTGCTCTTGGGATTGCCAACCAAGCCTCTTCCACATGATTTGTCCCCAGGTTTTAGCCTCAAGTGCATTAAAGATAAGAAGGTCCCCATTGGGATCACTGTGGTCATAGCTGCGTTGTTGCTTGCCATCATTGCGCTGGCAGGTAAGTGACTGAGGATGAAGGTGCCCACCACCAAAATCTTCCCTTCTGGAGAAAAGGCACTGGTGTAAGTCCCCAGGATGTGTTCTGCTTCCTTGCAGCTAGGAAATACCCGTCCTGTCCCTCCTGCCCCTCTCCCATCCTTCCCAGATGCCTGGAAACGGGGATCGGCTACAGGGAGAAGTGCTTTTACTTTGTGGAGGACAAAGCTGACTGGAACAGGAGTCAGATCTCTTGCCTTGCTCTCGGAGCCCATTTGGCCACCATTGATACCCAGGAGGAGCTGGTAAATGAGAAACCCCTGAGGAACTGGCATGTCAGTGGCTCTGGGATTCTCATGGAGGTTGTAGCATGAAGATACATGTGATGTTGGTTTTCCCCTCTCCAGCATTTCCTCTTGCGCTACGGGAGCTCCTTGCACTATTGGGTTGGTATCCGAAGGGAAGACTCTGGACCTTGGAAGTGGTTCAACGGGTCTCTCCTCAACAACCTGTACGTCCTGTCTTCTTCTGGAGAGTGTAGTTATGTCCTGGGCTGAGATGGATTGGGGATTGAATGTGAGAAGACACATTTATATAGAAATTTGATGAGGTGGGAGCAATTAAACACCACTTTCCTTGCTTGAGCTAAAGTGCTCAGGCCACAGCCCATGGGCTGCAGATGCTGGCAGGGGGTTGAGGGCATCTTCTGGGACCAAACAACTGAAAATATTCCTTCCTTTGTGGAGCTTTTGGTCTGTGTGGGGTGGATTGTTTTCTGGGAAGGGTGGTCCCAGCTCCTTGAAGCACCATTAGCCTGTGTGGGAGATGTTCAACTGCTGACCTACAACTTGTTGGCTTTTTGCCCTTTGAGTTTTCTGGCTTCTTGCTGTTTGAAGTGTTTGTCTTCTTGCCCGTTGAACTTGTTGGCTTCTTGCCTTTTGTCACAGGTTCGATGTGCGGGGAGAGGGCCAGTGTGCCTATATCAACGGTGATGGGATCAGCAGCAGCTGGTGTTCCCAGATGAAATTCTCCATCTGCAGCCACTTGACAACAGCAGGGCCACATCAGGGTTCAGAACGATTCAGAAATCCTAAATTTCAATTGAAATTTCCCCCTCGGCAGAGATCAGCCACAAGCTGCTGTTAACCCCACACAGCATAGTAGTGAGTGTCCCAAGGGCTTAGATTTATTTTAATTTCAGATCACAAAAGCAGGAACTCCTCATGATGATGACACAGGACCCATGACCAAAGGATCTTTATTTTACTCTGACTGCTTTCCAGCTTTTTCAGTTGCAGGGTGACTTGGAAATACCCAAGAGACTTTGAAAACTCCCTCCTTTGCTGGCGAAGCTCATCCCTGCTGGTTTTGCTGTCCTTGGGAGGGTTTGAAGGAGCTGGAGGCAAGGGTCAGAAAAGGAAAGTGGAGAAATGAAGCTGAGTTACCTCATCCTACCCATGGTCAGCACTTGGAGGAGACCCAGCCTAGTCCAGGAGCCACAGAACCACTGCTCCCAGATGTTTTTGGCACCCAGAGGTTTTCCCAGCACCAAATCTGTCCCATTTTTTCTTTTTCCCTCGTGTTGTTTCTTCCAGCTTTAAATCTCAGTGGCCCCTTTGTGGCAAATCCAGTGCAAGAGGACACTGTGGACCTGGAAGCTCAGCAGGCCCCTGCGAATTGCGGCACAAGTGTCCGCCCTCCTGGGACCCAGCACTGCGGACCTGGAGAGCACCACGATGACCATCACCTTGGTGACGCCATGCACTTTGGTGCCATATGTCTCTCATTAGGGTTTTTCCCCACAGAACCTGAACCAGGTCAACAGTTGTCAGCTCAGATGGTGTGGGAATGTACCACCCATTTTTCTCTTGGTTTTCCAGCAGTGTTGGGGAAGCAGAAGCACGGGGCGAACCTGTGCTTCTCCCCAAACCTTGTTTCTCCTCCCCCCTTCCTCATTCCTGCTGCCCCCAAACCTCGTTTCCCCTCCCCAAAACCTTGTTTCTTCTCCCTCCATCCATGTCTGTGTACGGCTTGGTCTAATAAATATTACAAAAGTCAGAAACTGCCTTTTTTTTGATATATTGGGTGCACAGTGATGCCCCTGGGGCAACATTACCGTGGGGGAAAATTATTACCGTGGGGACCATCTTCTTGCTTTCAAAGGTTCAAATTTCCCCACTTTTTCACTTTGTGTTTGGGTATAAAATATGAATAAATGTTTAATTGTTTGGGATTTTTTTTTTTCCCCTCTCTTCTCCCTGTTTAGCAGGTGGGCTGCAGAGGCCAGACCTGCGTCGCTCTGGATTCATTTGCTCCCATGACTGTTGCTGCTGGCTCTGGAGGGATTCTGGGTGCAGCCAGGTCTGTGGTGAGATTGGCCTGGGAAATATTTCCCCTGGGCCATGGAGCCAGAGCAGGGAGGCTCTCCTAAGGCTTCCTGTAAAGGGGCTCCATCCCACAACATCCACTCTTTCCCTTTCCCCTCTTGGTCCAGTTGATCTTCAGCCCCATCTGGGCTGTGGAGGTGTTTCCAATCTTCTCCCTGACAGAAGCTTGGGAGAGGAGGGATGGCCTCAGAGCTGACTGTGTGGGGTGCAGACCTGATCCTGCCCTGGTCTGAGCTGAGCCGAGAGATGGAGAGGTTGGTGGGTACTTGGAAGTAGATGAAGCGTCTGCAGATGATGGGCAGGGGAACAGCAGGTTTCTGGGGTGAGTAAAGGAAGCTCAGGGGAGACCTTCTGGTGTTTGACAGCTCCCTGAGAGGAGGTTGGAGGCAGGTGGGGTCGAGATCTTCTCCCAAGGAACAAGTGATGGGACAAGACGAAATGGCCTCAAGCTGCCCCAGGGTAAGTTTAGGTTGGACATGAGCAATTTCTTCCCCAGAAGGGTTGTCAAGGCCTGTTGGCCTTGGGCTCAAAGTGTTGGACCTTTTTGAGCACAAAAAAGGGGTCAGAAAAGGCAACAGGAGGAATTTCCCCACAGTAATGATAAGATAAAAGCAACAGGGCTGTGGATATGAGAAGAAATGGCTCCAAAACTTGTAATTTTTAATGATTATGAGTAGCTCCTGCTCAGTGTTGAAGGTTGCGGGTGATTTGTGGGCAAACCAACAAGTTGAGTGGGTTTGGTGTCTTCTGCAGGTTCTTCCTCCATCCTCAGTGGCTTCTTCACCTGGAGTCATCCCTGGGCGGAGGATGGGGCTGGTGACAGGTGCTACTTGAGGTATCTTCCAGATTG
The DNA here is from genome assembly GCA_025345505.1 of Todiramphus chloris collaris. Classification (NCBI taxonomy): domain Eukaryota; kingdom Metazoa; phylum Chordata; class Aves; order Coraciiformes; family Alcedinidae; genus Todiramphus; species Todiramphus chloris. The sequence goes on from JANVCC010010342.1 coordinate 24,175, forward strand.
TCACGGTGCAAAAACACGTGCTGTGGATGAGATGAGAGGGATGGTGGGTCCATCTCTGCTCACCCTGCTATGTCTCTATGTGCCTCCTCAACTGGGGAATGGGGGGAATTGGCCAAACCCATCCACAGCTCCAGTTTTAGGGAAAATTCTTGGAGACACGGCAGGGGCTATTGATCATTATTCCCTCTTCTAAATGCTCATCCTCAAAGTGAAAGAACCTGGGGGTCTTGGTCAACATCCAGCTGAAGATGAACCAGCGTGTGCCCAGGTGACCAAGAAGGCCACCATCATCCTGGTCTGTGTCAGCACCAGTGTGACCAGCAGGATCAGGGCAGGGATGGTCCCCCTGGACTGGGCACTGAAGAGGCTGCCCCTCCAATCCTGGTGTCAGTTTTGGGCCCCTCACTCCCAGAAGGACATTGAGGGGCTGGAGTGTGGGCAGAGAAGGGCAGTGGAGTTGGGGAAGAGAACAAGGAGAAGGGCCTGGAGAACTGAGGGGTGGCTGAGAGAACTGGGTGGGTTCAGCTTGAAGAAAAGGAAGCTCAGGAGAGACCTTCTGGCTCTCAACAGCTCCCTGGCAGGAGGTTGGATCCAGGTGGGGTTGGTCTCTGTTCCCAAGGAACAAACAACAGAACAAGAGGAAATGGCCTCAGGTTGCCCTAGAAGAGGTTTAGGTTGGAGCTGAGGAACAAATTCTTCTCCACAAGGGCTGTCCAGGGCTGTCCCAGGCTGCCCAGGGCAGTGGTGGAGTCCCCGTGATTCCCAGAGGGGCTTCCAAACTGTGGACCTGTGGTGCTGAGGCACATGGGTTAGTGGTGCCCTGGCAGTGCTGGCGAATGGTTGGACTTGATGATCTAAAAGGTCTCTTCCAACCCAAATGAGTCTGTGATTGTAATTGTGCTGACCAGCTCCTTTCCTCAGCCTTTTCCACCTTTGGGGGCTGGAGGAGAAGTAAAACCTTGTGTGTATGGGGGGGGTGTGTGTGTGTGTGTGTGTAAATGAATTGCCTCTAATTTCAGCTTTGCAGCATAAATTAATGAAGTTTAACCAAATTTGGGGGTTGTATCACTCACCTCTCCCAAGATGAGAGCCAAGAGGACAAGCACCATGCCAGCAGCAGCCATCCAGGTGATGCTGAGGACACTCAGCCCCTCTTCCACCATCACTTCTGTAAGCCAGGGTGACAGGTATAAAAAAATGGTTGAAAAGCTGGTGGTTTTGGTAGCGAATCATGGGCTTTTTGGTGGGGTCCACCCTGACTAGTCTCTAACTTCACTTCTGTTGCTGTAAAGGGTGAACGTTGTGGCACTTTCTGCACGTCTGCACTGAGATGTAGCTGCTCAACACATTTTTTTTTTTTTTAATAAAATACTGCAGAAAAAAAACAACCCCCAAATCTGCAGCTGGCCCACGATGCCTTTGGGGTTTTGAATTTGCGTTTTGTTCTCTCACTTCCTCTAAAAATACAACTCTGGGGCAAATTTCTTCTGACAAATCTCCATGTTTTGGTTCCGCAGCAGCATTAAAACCATACCAGGGCAAAATTTGCTGCCTTTTGTTTTGTTTTGTTTCTCTAGTAAGTTTTTCCACTCTGATTTATTTTTGTTCCCCTCACCCCTCAGTTCAGCACTTTTTTCCCCAATTCCTGCATTTTCCTCTTCTTGGCACCCCCTTCTCTCCTTTGCGCCATCCTCAACTCTAAATGGCATGAAATGTGCATTTTTTTCCCCCTTCCCTCCATTATCTCTGCTCACAGTGTCCAGGTCCCAGGAGATGACCCTGATGAAATTGGTCCTGGGGATCCGAGTCCTGGAAGGTGACCCCAGCGGACTCAAGTCCTGCAAACCCAGGTCCTAGGAGAAGATCCCGATGGATGTAAGTCCTGGGGATTCAAATGTCCACACCCCAGGGGATGACCATGATGGACCCAGTGGTCCAGTTATCACTTGTGGAGGAAATCAAGTTGTCTGGTCATCACTTTTGGGAGGGATGCAGGTGTCTGTTGTCACCATGGTGGGGATCCAGATGTTCAGGCATCACCATGAGTGGTCCTGGGTGTTTGGGTTTCAACATGGTGAGAACCCTGGTATTTGGCTGTTACTATGGTAGGGACTCAGGTATTTGAGTGTCACCATGGGTAGTCACAGATGTTTGGGTGCCATCTTGGAGGGGATCTAGGTGTTTGGTCATGACCATGGTGGACACCCAGGTGCTTGGTCTAAACATGCATTTTTTCCCCTTCCCTCCATTACCTTTGCTTATAGACAGGTTGATGGCCGCACAAGCCAACCCCTCTGGAGCTCGCACCGTCACCAGGTAGGTCCCCGCATCCTTCTCCTGCACACCCCAGAGGACCAAGGTGCCATTTGGTTGGACATCCACCCTCCGCCCATACACCTCATCCACCTCCTGTGAGACGTTGCAGCTCCGCTCCCACCATTCCTGGGCTTCCCCCGTGCAACCCTCCAGGGTGTAGGTGAGGATGGGTCGGTTCCTGGGGCTGCTGATGAGCTCCCAGATGACATGGATGAAATCCCAGCCTGAGCTGGGAGTCCGCAGTGAGAAGGACAGTAGGGCTGTCTGGTTGAGGTGGGCACAGGCTGAGTTGCTGGAGAGGAACAATGGGGAGAAGGTACCTGTGCATGGAGAGGAGAAACTCTCAAAGCATTTAAATATCCAGAGGCAAGTGCAGGGATAGGGCCAGCAGAGATGATGTTTCACTCCAAATATCACCCCATACTACAGCACATGGGAGATACTTCACCCCAAACATCATTTGGGTCACAACAACCCCCTGAAACACTCCAGGTGTGGGGCAGAGCAACTGGAAACTGCCTCAAATTGCTCCAGGGGAGGTTCAAGTTGGAGCTGAGGAGCAATTTCTTCCCCTTGAGGGTTGTCCAGGCCTGGCCCAGGCTGCCCAGGGCAGTGGTGCAGTCCCCATGATCCCTGGAGGGGTTTCAAAGCTGTGGAGAAGTGATGCCCTGGCAGTGCTGGGGGAATGGTTGGACTCGATGATCTTCAGATCATGGTCTCTTCCAACCAAAACAATTCTGTGGTTCTATGATTTTTTTTTTTTTTTTCATTTTGGGCAGGGTCCACAAGGATTTGCTCCCTAGAAAAACCTTCTCCTGGGCTTTCTAAACCTGATGTTTGCTGGTTGATTCTCCTCACCTCTTGGGATTTGATGGACCTCCCCCCCCAAACCATTGTTACCTTGTAAAATCAGAGTGACCTGCATGGTGAGTGCCACATCCAGACCCTGCACCGTCAACTGGTAAACCCCAGCATCATCTGGCTGGGCATCCTGAAGCACCAGTGAGACATTGTAGCTGATATTTGCCCTTGGCTTGTAGAAATCTTCCACCTCCATCCTACATTGGCACCACTGCCCAGAAGTTGAGAGGCTCTGGTTGCACTTTTCCATCATGTAAACCAAAATGGGGCGAGCACGTGTCAGGAAGCTCCACTTGAGATGGTAGAAGTCCCGTGTGGGGTTGAGAAGCTGGAGGGAGACAGGCAGGATGGCTTCATTCCCAGGGGAAACCCAAACTGGGTTCTGCAGTGGAGCCATGGAGATGGTGGCAACAGCACCTGTGGTGGGGAGGGAGGAGAAAGGAGGCCGTGGCTGACAACTTCCCATAGATGCCTTGGAATTATTGCTAAAATCTGGGGTTAGTTCCCAAAATCCAGTGGTATATTTCCCGCCCAGGTCAGCTCATGCCTCTCTGATGACATGATGAATTTGTAAGAGAAAATTCAGGTTTCCTTGAGAGATTTGTGCTCAAATTTGAGATATTTGACTGTGTGGGGGCTGCTTTTGCATCTTCTCCACCTCAAATAGCACTCTGGAGCCAAGAGGATGTCAAAGCAAAGTGGAGGGTGAGGAGAAAAGTCTCCTTTCTGGTGAAGAGGAAAAAAAAAAAGATGGGTTCCGTGTCAGGGAGAAGGTTTCTGCAATGAATAAGGGATTGAATGAAGAAAAAGCTGGACAAATGCTCTGCTCAGAGTGATGCTCTGCTCAGAGTGATCTCTTTGAGGAGATGGTGAACACCTTCCAGACTCTCTCTCCTCCACCTCTACCACCCCAAAATCCCACCACTCACCCATGAATGCCGAGAAGACGATGGCTCCCCTCATTGCAGCACAGTGCCTTGGAACCTTCTCATCTCCTTTTTGAGCTGCAAAACAAAACGAAAAAAACCAAAACAAAACAACAAACAAACAACCAACCCCCCACCAAAACAAACACAAAGCTCCACTGCTGGTTTCTGTCCACAGCAACGTTTGCTCACTTCACACTCTGTGAGTTGCCAAAGGATGTGGCTTTTCATAGCTTTTCGATCAAGATTAGTACTATCCCTACTGAGAAATTATTGTCCACTGTCTGAAAGCTCAAAATCTGAGGCGCAGCAGAAAGGACATCTCTGCTGGGACATCACTTTGTCCTCCACCTACGCTATATGTCCATATGGTTGCAGGAGCCCACAGCTGGGGTGTTCCTTGTGGGGTTTGGCACTTTTCTGGAGGGCTCAGTCGTTACAGTTACCAAATACTGGCATCACTTGCTACCCTTTAACTGAGCTGGAGGCCAGTTCTGTTTTGTATCTTTATTAATGATCTTGACGAGGGGATTGAGACACCCTCAGCCAGTTTGCAGGCAACACCAAATTGGGTGGGAGTGCTGATCTTTTGAAGGGTAGAAGGGATCTACAGAGGGGCCTGGCCGGGCTGGATTTATGTAGAGGGCATGACTCTTGGTGGGTGGTTGCATTTCCATGGGGTAAGCTCATCCCCTCCAAAGGCTGAAAGGATGAAATCAACCCCAATTTTCCCTCCAAGCCCATTCACTGGGGTTTGAGATGTAGATAAGAGCTGGTTACTCACCCTTCACCCTCAGCATGATCACCAGCACCAGCAGGATGAGGATCCCATGCCACCACAGGCATGAGGCAGGACCTGAAAGAGGCCACATTTGCTTTAAAAGACAAAGTCACCTTTTCATGTGAGAAAGCTGGGAGAATTAAAAAAAAAAAAAAGCGCCCATCTGAGGAGCTGCTGCTTTACTTCCTCCAAAACAATAAACCACCACCCATGAGGTCTAGAAGTTGGATGCAGAGCCTAAGGGGGGTTTTCAGGTGGTGAAATGGATGCAGGTAGCCTCAAGAGCAGCCTTGGGCACCCAATGCTGGCACTTAGCAGACCTGAAACCTTTCAAAATTGTCTTCATTTAGGTGAACTTGCTTGGGTAGAGCTGAGAGTTTGTGGGACACATGTCTCTGCAGACTTCACCTACCCCAGGATTCCGGGACTGTTCTCAGCAGCTTTGCTTCCCATCAAGGTGTGTTGGCTCACATTGGGACCCATTTTTGTCAAAAAGTGAAGGGCAAAACTGTTCCACTTCCAGATGTTTGCTGCCTTCCCTCTTGCCCATCCCTCCCTTGCCTTTTTAACCCCTTTAAAGAAGCTGGGATCCTACCTTAGAGGACATATAACACATCCAACATTCTCCATGTATCTTGGAAACCTCAACATGGGGATGGAGAAGCAATCAAACCCTAAAGTCTTTCTGAAGCCACCAAATCCGAAAGGCTTCCTGAACAAAGCAAAGCTTGAAATAAGCGTTTTTCCCCCAAAATAGGACTCACCATGAAGCTTCTCAGCAGGAGAAGAACCATCCCCAGGATGTCTTAAATCAACATGAACTATTTTTCCAGCCATGACCAGCTCAGGAGCTTTTGCAAGATCTTCCCCAGAGTGAAGCTGTTCTTGAGCAGATGCTCATGACCAACCCGCTCACGCCTGCATCTGGCCACAGGAAGTGGCACCAACTGGGCCTTTTATCTTCTGTTTTAATATATTCATCTATATATCCTGCAGTTTTTGGTTGTAGCTTGAAGCGGCGGAGGGATAGGTGGCCTCCAGCCAGGATAAGCTAGCACGTCTGGAGGTATGGCAACACCAGCAGGTTTAACGCCAGGAAAACATGTGAAGATGACAAAAAAAAAAAAAAATTAAAACCAGGTGAGGAAATCAGGTATTTTTCCCCCAGAATATCAACTGCAGTTGGCTTCTGCTGCTGTTCCTGTGGCTTTGGACCTGGCACTTGGCCGCTGGTTGGTCATGTGGCAGGAGCTTCGTGAGCAGAGGTGACACAGGGACCCCTGGCTCTGGCACGGCCAGGGGCAGAGGCTGGTTTGTCCCACCAGTGGCCTCTGGGCTGCCCATGGTTTTTTAATTTCATTTTCTGATTTTATTTCACTTTATTTTCTTTTTCTTCACTTCTTCTTTTCTTTTCTTTTATTTTACTTCTACTCCACTTCATTGTAATTTTCACCCTACACTCACCTTTTCCCACTCCCTGCCTTTGCTTTTACAGCGTTTCCTCCAGATTTGGGACACTTTTACTGTCACATGGAGCAACCAGCACTTCCCAGCCTATGCTGACCTTTTCCCCTGCCTTTTCTTCTAGCTTTAATCATTATTTTTTGGTGTTACCCCCATTCGCAGCAGGTTTTGGCCAGTCCCATTGTCATGGTTTAGGGTCAGGGCGGCCCCTTAGACCTATAGCAGACACTCTCTGTTAACCCCCCTCCCTCCCCAGAGGGGAAGAGAAAGGGAATAAGGGAGAGAGACTTAGTGATTAGAAAAGGAAACTAGAACAGCTTTAATGAAAATGAAATTAATAATAATAAAAAATGGAATATATACAAATCTATACAAACCAGTATGGAACCCAACCCCCTGACGGTAATTCCATCCCCGTCACCACTGATGCTGTGGAGCAGGCACCGGGGCAGTCCCAGGCTGGGCCCCGCAGCAGCCGGGAGCTGTGTTCAGGAGCTGGATTCTGGTACCGGGTTCAGGAACACGCAGACTGGGATGGAAGGCAGGATGGACAGAGGCCTCCTTGGGTGCTGCGAGGAAGAAACTGAAAGAGGACCCAAGCCAAGCCAAGGAAAGCTGGCAAATCAGGCCAAGAGGGGAGAAGAGCCCAGAGACCCCTCAGATCCCACATCTCTAAGCCGAATATGACGTACATGGGCTGGGATCCCTCGTTGGTCAGTTTAGGGTCCCCTGCCCTGCCCTCTCCTCCCTGCAGGTGCAGCCTTTCCCTTTCTGCACCCCCCCAATGTGGTGCACAAGGTCCAGCAGTGGCCCTGGTCTGCACCCCAGCCCTTGGTAGTGACTCTGCCCATGGGGTGCTCTCACTGTTGGAAGCAGCCACTGTCTGTGAGAACAAGCTGCTGACTGCAGACAGTGTAGTTAATTAGAAGAACTGAGCTGAAAAGTAAAATTACTGAACAGAATTAGTTCTGTTCTCACTCAAACCAGGACACCCATAACACCCCCAGCAACTCTTTTTTAGAGAGGTACAAACAATGATTTTTTTTTTTTTTCCAAGCTCCCAAAATACAGCAGGAATATAAAGGCAGGAATTTCACCGAATCCCAGTGTGGTGTGGGGTTCAAAGGGACCTTTGCAGCTCATCCAGTTCAACCCCTCTCTCTCCTAAAGATTTTAGGCATTATTATTTAATTTTTTTTTTCCCCACCTGCACTCTGAGTCAGCCTCACAGAAAAGTTTGGTGGGGTTTTTTTGTGGTTTTTGTGCTTTTATGCTTCACTCTTCCTCTGGTGACATCCTGTGACCATTGCGTAAAAATAAAGGAAAAAAAAAAAGAAATCAGATCTTTTGCATAAAACCCTGGAGTTGGAAAGTTTAATTGTAGAAAAAAGAAGGAAAGGGAAAGGGACACCCTTTTCCCACCACTGTGATCCCCCTCCCTAGATCCCTTTCCCAGTTCCCAGGACCCTCCCTTGGATCACCAGGACCCCCCTGGCCCTGCCTTCATGGGCACCTTGGGCCCCTCACCCACTGCACCCCCTTTCCTGGACAATGGGGACCCCCCTGGATCCCCTTTCCCAATCATCGTGGATCTCCCATCCCCCCACACCCCCTACCCCCCATTTCCTTGTCATCAGAAACCCCCCGGGCTCCCCTTCCCAGGAACCAGGACCCTCCTCCTGGGCACACCTCGCTCCCCAGCACCCCCCACCCATCACATCCCCTCTGAAACTGCCCCACACCCTGATGGCTCCCATGGGACACTCACCCCTGAGGACCCTCACTCTCCTCCCCTGCAGCCCCACCAGCCCTACCTCTCATCTCCCTGTGTCCCCACGGGGCTCTGCTCTCTGCAATACTTTGATGTCCTGGTGTCAGAACCCAGACCAGGGGTGCCCCAGTTGTGTCTGTGGTGTAAGTTGATGGGATCCCTGTCTCATGGTATGGCAGCAAGACTAGGAGGAGGTGCCCTGGGGAGACTGGGGGATGGGGGTTGTGGATCCCCAGTACTGGGACAGGAACATTTGGATTGAACAGAACAATCAGCAGGCTGACTTTGCGAACTTGGACATCTGCAGGTTCGCTACACCCAGAGAGAGAGTGAGTGGAGCTGGGGTGAGCCCCGTGGCCTCAGGCACGGGAAGACAGTGGTGGGCTGGAGTCCAGCCTGGTGGCTGCCATGCTGGGGGTGGTCGCTGCCATCGGAGTTGTCACTCTCATCATTGTCACCAGGTTCTTCTTCTGTAAGTGCACGGCGGGTAAAGCGCCGGGATGGGAGAGTCAGAGGGGTGCAGGAGGAATGAGGGGCTGGGGGGCCAGGGGAGGCTGCGGGCAGGAGACACTGGGCTTTGGGGAGCCCCCCAGCGTGGTAGCAAAGCATGATGGGTGCTGAGACCTCTTTCTCTCTGCAGAGGGGGAGAAGGTGAACTACCAAGTGGCATTAAGTAAGTACTGGTGGCAGGTCCAGCTCCAGCCGCTGCCCAGTGCCAGGGTGGCTTCGTGGCTGAAGTTTCCAGCTGCTGCTGACACGTCTCCATCCCCGTTCCCTCAGTGCCTCCTCTCTGGGAAGCCCACATAGGCAGTGGGGACATATGGAAGAGATCGAGTCTCCCCTGTGATGCTGGCAGCTCCATCCTCCCCTGCCAGGGGCTGTGGTGGGACCAACATGGGGCTGCAGGAGGAGGGGACCCTGAGATCCCCAGACCAGTGGGCTGGGGACAGGGACATGGCCCTGGATGAGACTGTCTCTCGCTGTCATCCCTGTAGCTGCCAACATCTGAGAGCTGGGCCGTGGCTGGATGCGGCCCCTGGGGCTGGATGCGGCCCCTGGGGCTGGACGCGGAGAGGTGCTGGAGGAGCTGCCTGCAGAGAGAGCTCGTTGTGCTGCACATGCTGCGGGGACTTCTCTGGACCAAGAAACTTCTTGTTTTCCCCAATATTTCCACATCCAGCAACACAATTGTCCCCACTGGGCTTTAAATTTTTCAGCGTCTTTTTCTTCCTCCAGCCCTGTGAGATCTGCTCTCTCCCGTGGGAGCTCTGATCCTGGTGCTGCTCCTGGCTCTGCTCCTGATTCTACTCCTGGCTTCCTCTGTTGCTGTTGCTGCCCACTCCCAGGTAAGGGGGAGCTCGGGGCTGCCAGTGTCCGGCGTCCCAGGGCTGTGTCCCCTGGAATCCTCTGCCCTTCTCCCCCTCCCTCTGCAGCAGGCAGAGAGTGAGCCCAGTTGCAGTTCTGGCCTGTCCCGATGGCTGGGTTGCATACCGCAAGGTCTGCTGCTATCTCTGGAAGCTGGAGGAGGAGGAGGGGAGCTGGGAGTGGAGCCAGGAGCACTGCTCTGGGCTCAGGGCTTCGCTGACCATGCTCAGCAGGGAGCGGGAGATGGTGAGTGAGGGGCTGGTCCTGGGGCTGGGGCTGGGGCTGGGGTGGCAGCAACTCCTGCCCATTGGCTTCTCTCCTTCCTCCCTCCCAGGAGTTTCTCTCTCACCTCAAGGGTAATGTTGATTATTGGATCGGGCTGCGGAGACAGGGAGAGCGCCTGGAGTGGGTGGGTCACAGCAGCTTCAACCAGCCGTGATTGGGGCAGGGCCTGGTGGGACGTGTGTGCTGGGCCTGGCCCTTGTCCCCTCCTGCTGTTCAAGGGGACCGGGACAACCAGTAAGATGACGGTACCAACGATGTCTTTGGTGCAGGGTTGAGGTGCAGGACCAAGGAGCGTGTCTGTACCTGAACAACCCTGGCCTCATCAGGTCGAGCAGCTCCCTGCCCCGGCCGTTTCTCTGCAACAAGCCCCAAGCTGTGATGTTGCAGATGTGATGGAGAAAGGACATTCTCCATGCTGGGCAGTGGCAGCTTCAAGCCTTCCCCCAGCGCAGGGACGTCCTTCCCTCAGCTCCTTCTCCAGGTGCCTCCTGGTACTGGCAGAAGGTCCCATGGGCACTGAATCTGCAGGAAGAGGAGACATCTCGGGAGCTGAGGTGGCCCTGCCTAGGCTGGGACCTCAGGTTGTCCATAGAGCAGGTTCCTTCCTCTTTCTGGGACCACTCCAGATCCTTCTGTAGAAATATTTGCACACAATTGGGATTTTTTTTTTTTTTTTTTAAACCTTTTGCACTACGCTGATTGAGCTCAACCAGCTGTTCCCAGCTCTGCTGGGATGTCCTTGGCCCTGGTTGGGTGACACCATCACAGTTCCAGATGATTGTTGGAAAAAACCCCATCAGAATAAAACTTAAAATAATTTTAGATACCTTTTTAATTAAACCATCAGGAGATTCCCGAGTTGTGGCTCAAGGCGGCTCCATCCAGCCCCTCCATGGCCTGAGACTCTTCTCCTCTCCCTCCTCCCTCATTTCTTATACAGTTCTGAATTCCCACTTTTTGCTCCTTTCCTCCTGCACTTGCTCCGCTTCCTCTCCCCGTTTGTTTCCATTAAGGCTGATTGCCCAGTCTGAGGAGGAGTGACCTCCCAGTTAGGCCTGGTGCTGTCTGGGGTGGGTACAGAGCAGGATATGCTTGTTGTCATGGGGGATTTTAACTACCCAGGTATTCGCTGGAAGGCCTGCACGGCCACCCATCCACAGCCCAGGAGGCTCCTCCGGTGCAGCGATGATAACTTCTGATGCAAGTGGTGGGTGAGCCAACTGGGAACGGAGCGCTGCTGGATCTCACCGACAAGCAGGATCTGGCTGAAGAGGTGAAGGTTGAGGGCAGCCTTGGCTGCAGTCCCATGCGATGGCAGAGTTCAGGATCTGGTGCGGCAGGAACAGAATAGCAAGCAGGACTACCTAGGTCCCAGAGGTCCCATCAGGAAAAGCACTCTCTGGGTTTAATTTATATTTCAAATTATTTAACTTTAATAATAACTATTAATATTTTAAAATTTATTTTTATGTCTAATTACATAATCTTATACATGTATATTTTTATTACTATTAATTAAATTTGATTATATTTTTATTAAAATATTAAAATTGAAATAACTTTAATTCTTAATGTTATTGTATATTATTTCTTTGTTTGTAATTATTTAAATTATTTTTAGAAATTACTTCCTGTGTATTCTCTTTTTTCCCCACTTCCTTGGGCTGGGTTGATCTCGTGTCAAGTTTCCGTGGGGAGCTGCTGTGGATCTGGGGCTGCGTGAGCGGTGCCGGGAAGAAACCAAACCAAACCACAAAACAAGCAAACAAACAAATACTGAAAACCCAACCAAACAACAGAGTAAACAAACAAACAAACCCCAGTCCACCAACAGTGGATAACATCATAACTTTTTTGGGTAAAAACCTGGATTCGCAGCCCTTGGTTGCAAAACTGCATTGGGTTTGGGCCAGGCAGCCCATGCCCCTCCCACGCCGGAGGGGGATCCCCGAGAAAATCCCCGGGAAATGTCCCCAAACCCCTGTGAGGTGACGCTTGGATCCGTTCGTGCTGCATGGCTCTGGCAGCAGAAGGTCCCACCGTGGCTCCTGCTTCTCCTGCTGGCCCCAGCGGGGTCGGGGAGTCGGGGCATTGGGCGAGTGGGGCTTCAACTTCAGCTGGGGGGGGGGGGGGAGGGTTTTTTTGTGGGGTGGGAACTTTAACTGCAGGGAGAAAATTTTTATTCGGGGAGAAAACTTTTATTGGAGGGAGAATATTTTAACTGGGGGGAGAAAATATTAATTACAGAGAGATTCCTTTGTGGTAAGGAAACTTTAGTTGCAGGGAGGAAATTTTAACTGTGGAGAGATAATTTTAATTACAGGGGACAACATTTTAATTGGGGAATAAATTTATAATTATGGGGATACAACTTTAATTAGGGGAGAAAGCTTTAATTGGTTGGAGTCTGTGGGGAGAAAACATTAACTGGGAGGAAAAGATCTTAAGCTGGGGAGAAATTGCCATGACAAAATTTTAAATATGGGTAGAAAATTTTAATTGGGGAAAGAAAACTGTGATTAAGGGAATAAAATATGAATTGGGGGAGAAAAGCTTGTGGGTAGAAAATTTTAATTATAGAGAAAAAAATTAACTATGGGGAGAAAACCTTGTGGAGAGGAAATGATAATTGTGGGGAGAAGATTTTTAATTGCAGGGAGAATAATTTCACTGGCAGGAGAAGATTTTAATTGAGGGGAGAACATTTTAACTGGGGGAGAAAACTTTGATTTTGGATGTGCTTTGCAGGTGACCCTGATCCAAAAATCCTCTGGGGAGACTGAGGTCCAACAGTCTTTGTGACATCTCTGACTGGTGACACTTTTCCTGGCAGAGGTGGGACCAAGAAATGAAGGAATCGAGGGACCATCCTGGATTTTGGGGTGTGCAAAGGAGCAAGCGGGCAGGTAACTGTAAAGCTATGAGCAGAATAATTGCTGGGGTTTCTTGGGTTTTTAATAGTTCTATAATTTGAGAACTAAACCAGCTTGGGGAGGGGGGGGGGGGGGGGGATTAGGAAAAAAAAGCTGGTTTCTAGCACTTCCCTCAGGGGAAATTTTTTTGTCAATCAGCAGGTGGAATTTTTTCTCTAAACAGTCTCATTTCAGACTCTTGGGGTCATCCTCAGATATGAAGCACTTGAATTACTGTTTTTTTGGGGTCTTTTTACATTTTTCCTGCAAGGATTCCAAATTTCTTTCTTTATTCTGAATAAAAATAAGGAAATTCTTAAAACAACTGAAGTGTTGAAAGACCTCCCAGAATAAGTCTGGGGTTCAAGTCCAGTTTAGACACATCGGCAAAATATTTATGAACGTTCCCCTCAGTACCACCCTCGGTTAGTTCTCAGGACTCTTCCTCCTGTCTCTCCATCATCCTCTTGAGGCACAGTAGAGTGGAAAAGGGGCATTTCTGGGGGCTTTTCCAGTATGAACTAGACCAGGGATTGACATTTTGAGGATTTTTTTTTGTCTGTTTCTTGATTCTTTTTTCTAATTGTTTATTGAGGTTTTGATTTGTTGGTTTGTTAATTTTTGATTTTTCTTTTTTTTTTCTTTCTTGATTTTTGTATCCGTGTTGATCCGTTGTTGCCCCTCCAGCACACCACTCTCTGTTGTGGCAGTGCACAGCACTCACTCCCACCTCTGCAATGTGCAGGTGAACAGGGGCATCGGGCACTCAGCCAGTCTCAGCCAGCTCCTTGTTGTCTGGAGAGCAATATCAGGAACCAGACAGCAAAAGAACATCTCAAGGACGGGATGAGAGAGCTGAAGATTGATGAAATAATGACCCCCAGAGGTGCCCCAAGACCCCCACGCGTGTGCAACAGGGAGGATGCCCACTGTTAGCCGCTGTGGGTGGGAAAGTACGATTCAGACTCTGTGCGCACGCTGGCCATGCATGCACCCACGCCAGAGCTGTGTCCATGCCCCAGGAGAGCTATAAGTAGCCTCTGCAGTGAGAGGGGAGATTCATTTTTGGAAGGTCAACCTGATGCACATCTTGATCCACGGGCCACCCTGCAGAAGGCAGTAGGACCTACCGACTCCTTTTCCCAAGCACCGCGCTACGTGCACTGCTCACACTCAGCCGTTTATCTGCCACCTTGGGGGATGATGACTTCTGTGTATGTGGGGGTGTTATGGAACTCGTTGGGTTTGCTTGAATAACGTTCCTTTTGCTTATTAGTTGTGTGTGTGAGTGCTTGAATAGAATTGCTTTTGCTGATTATCTGTGTGTGTGGGCACCATCCTTTGTGAAAACGGAATCCTTCATGAACCTGGGACAATATTTTTTATTTGCAAAGTTTTTATATGTATTATTTTTATTTGTTGGGGGGTTTATTTGTAATTTTTTTTTATTTGTCAAATTTTTTACATGGTGCTTTGTTATAACTTGGCATATTTGGTTTCTGAATTACTTTCTAATGTTATTTTTGCGGCGGGGGGGAATCTCGTCCCACGAGATTTGGTTCATGTGATAGATGGGGACAAAATGGGGGAAGCTTAAAAGACCAATGGAGGAAGGCCCACTGGGTGAAAACACTGAGATTTTGAGGTAAAATGCTTCAGAAACAGAATTATCTTTGCTCATGGTGGGGGTAAAGAGCATGTTCTGGGTCACAATACCCACTAAGTTGCCCTGCTAAGGAAGAGTTCCCCAAAGTAGTGAAATATATCATCTGTTGATTTTTCTCACCCACAATGACAGCAAGTCCACCTGGCATGGGGAGGAGACTAATCATTTGGGCATTAACTGATGTCTGTCCTTCAGGGAGGCTCTCCCAAAGATGCTTTTAATGAGTGTCACCCAAGTGATCAGACATGGAGCTCCATGGTGGCCCAATATGTATAGATTTCATTAAAATTCCTCTTCATCCTTGTATAAAAGGAGGAAAGAGCATCTTTTGGGCCAACAGTCTGGACATGGAGTATGTTGATCCCCTCAGTACCTCCACAGTGGTGCAGAAGGTCTCTTCTCCTGCAGGTTACAGACTTGAGTTGAAGCCAGAAGTGCATGGTGCCTGTCAGGTGACGCTGGCTGTGCTGTTCATGACTCTGCTCATCACAGCCATCACTTTTGCAGGTCAGTATGGAGGTTCCCATCTCATGGGGCACATCTCTGAGATACCTGGGGTTGTGCCAGACCCACCTCCATGCTCTCAGGGAAGTTGCAGCTCAACCCAAGATGCTGTCCTTAGAACAAGGACATTTCAATGTGCACAGAAGCCATTCTACAGAAGACCAAATGCATCTCCTCTGGGTAAGAGCTGGGGTCATCTAGAAACCCTTAAAAACCCAACAGAAAGAGTCATTTCACAGGTGCAGCCACCTGAGCTTTTCCAAAAGTGTTCTTATCAGAGAAGAAGGAGCCACTTCTGTGTTGCTTCTCCAAGCAGCATGACATGTTGGCACTTTTTTTTCTGTCCTTTGACCATCTCCGCTATTGCATTAAGGACAGACAGCATAAGCACAACCTAAGGGCACATTTAGGGATAGGGCTCTTCTGGAAATACTCTTAAAACTCATGTCTTTGAAGGCCACCACCCTGATTTCTTCTTTGAAGGCAGAGCACCCACGTTTCTTGTCTGATGCCATGAGCTGGGCCATGACTTGAGCTTGTTTTCTCCCTTGAATCCACACAAGATTTCTCCTGGTGCCTGAATTCTTCATTCCTCCCACTGCTGAGGCAGATGCAAGACTTTTGGAGTCTGTGGGGTGGAGGATGTCCCTTCCCCACCCTCCGGAGTCACGGGAAGGTTCTGCTCCGTAACACTGTTGCTCTATTGATGACAGTTCAGGCATTTCAGCCACGTCCCCAACCATGCTTTCGGTGTCCGTTCAACTGGATCGGGTACAGAGGAAAATGCTACTATTTTTCGGAGGCTGAAGGCAACTGGACATCCAGCAAGGACAACTGCTCGGCCCTTGGTGCTTCCTTGGCCCTGCTCGACAGCGTGGAGGACTTGGTAAGGAGACATGACGACATGATTAGCCTGGGGAAAAAAACATCAATGTGTTTGCTCCCTTTTAGTTTCTTTGACTGCTCTTCCAGGATCTTCCTTGGAGATCTGGGGGGAGAAGATGGGGAAAACAGTTTTCCTGAGGGTAGATCATTGTGGGTTGTCACTGCTTATACCGGGAGCGGAGAAGATGCAGCAACACACAAATTCAGCAAGAGCAGGCAAAAGAAGCAACTTTATTAATTTATAACCCCATTTTATATACCCTAGCCCCACAGGGCGATGGGTCAGTGATCACCCATCTCCTAGGGTGATTGGCTAAAGTCCTACAACACCTATTTCAAAATATTTTTCCAATGTACCATAAACAGAACTTAGCAAAACAACATGTGTTAGTCTAGCTTACAAAAAACATCCTACTGTTTTTCATAACATTCATGAGTAAGGCAGGATTCTCACTGAATATTGTGAGAACCTGAGAAAATCCCTCTGCTAGCAGCTTTGCAGCATCCACAGTGAGTCTCCTCAAATGTCTTGCCAAAGCTCACAAATGCAAGAACTACAGCAAGAAAAATGCCCTGTTTCTATGCAATAACGCTATGTCTCAAAGAGTAAACTTTTTGGTAGCAGACTGAAAGCACCAAAGGAGCCCTAAAGGAGTGTGAGCAACTGGTAACATGTTGCTTATTGGTTGGATGGAGATTTCTGCAGATGGTGTCCTGCTGGAGATGTCCCAAAACCTTATGACCTGCTGTAAAGCCTTTCTCTGTCCTCTCTTTCAGCACTTTGTGATGAGATACAAAGGGATCGCAGAGCCTTGGATTGGCCTTTCACGGGAAGATGAGGAGCAACCGTGGAAATGGGTGAACGACTCACATTACTCTCACCTGTGAGTCTGTGGGTTTCTCCATTACAGTTGTTGGCTGGTATTTCCTCATCCCCCAAATGTGCATTTTCTTCTGGCACTTGAGGTGCATCCAGAGGTAGCAATGGGACAGTGACATTGGGAAAAGGGAACTGTGCATCCAGAGCTGGTCTGCACTTTCCTCTTTGACTTGAAAGGTGGAAGTGGTGGGGAAAACACTACTGGAGTTTTATTTTTAAGTAAGTTTTTTTCTTGCAAAGCTTCAAGGTTCTCACAGCCAACCCAGATTTCTGCCAAAATAGAAATAATTCAGCACTGCTATGGGCACATAGATTCTCACGAGTGGAGGGGAAACCAACATGTGATTTTTCTCCTTTTCCTTGCTGACCCCATCTGAGGTGGGCTGTCTCATCTGTCCTTCCAGGTTCCAGATCCATGGCAGTGGCTTCTGTGCCCACCTGAACCACAGCAGGCTTAGCTCCTCCCACTGCAACACCCAGAGGAGCTGGGTTTGCAACAAACCCGAGCTGCAGAACCCAGGCCAGGACAACAAGATGAAACAGGCTCAGAACCTTTGCATCAGCTCCTGAGGGGCTGTAGGGAGCACTGCTCAGCCCCAAACACACACCACACGGTCAGAAACTGAAAGAAAGTCTCAAAAAAACCTGCAGGAGAAGCAAACTCAGAGAATAAGAGACCATTGCCAAAAACTGCCAAACAAGAACTGAAGTTATGACGTGTTTGCATTTGTCAGCCCAGCTTTGCCTTAGAGCCAATGGAAAATATCTGGTGGTTACTTATCACTCCTGGAAGTCATCCCTGGTGATGATTTATTCATAATCCCACTGCAATTCAGTGTCAGAGCAAGGGGGAAGCAAGAGCTGTAGGATGAAGCTTATTGAGATGTCTGCAGCCTGGCACAGTGTGACCAGAAAAATGGGCAAATGCCATTGGAGTTTTGATTTCCCTGCTTTTTGTGGAGTTAAAACAGACATGTTCAGTCTTGATAAGATGACAAAAGCCTCTGCAGACTTTATGAGTGTGTGGAAATGCTGCAAGAACGAACAATGCTTGCAAGACCTCCAAGAACTTGCTGCTGTCATCTTTGGGAAAGCCCAGGCTGCAAAGCAACCGAGTCAATCTGTGATCATACATGGCTCTGTCTCAAGAGAAAGATGAAGAGGATTCCATGCATCAAAAATCAAATTATTCTCTCCAAGGACACAGCTCTGAGGGTGGGACAGTGGCAGGATTGGGAGGATCTGACATGTCAAGGTTGGAGTGACCAGCTTCAAGTGGTTGGAGAGACAAGGTGATGTCTTCACCTGAACATACTGGTGATAAAAGCCAGCAAGGTTTTAAAAGAAAAGGAGGAGGAAAAGAACATTTTCATGGAATTCTGTGTCCAGGGAAGACTTTGGAGGATCTCACCTTGATGAAAGCTGAAATGTTTGCATGGACAAACACATCCAGGGCAGGATTTTTCTGATGAGCATCTCACATTGGGGACTGTTGGTGAAGGGTTAAATGTGTGAACAGCAGGATTTCAGTGGCAGTATTTTTTATCCAAAGGCTCCAGCTTTTTCCCAGGGCTGATGAAATCCTTTGTCTTCTCTTTTAGCAATACGGTGATTGTTGTCTTCTCAGATGCTCTCCCAGCAACATTTCACCCAAGTGAGGGGTTTTGAGGTCAGGATTAGTGGCTTGTGGAGTTGGCAACTCCATCTTCTGAAGATCAATAGAGTTGATCCTAGCATAGCCCAGACGCCAGGGAATCCTTCCCTGCTCCCCCTCCATGCCCATCCTCATCCTACAGAAGGGCCATCTCCAGATGAGACATTATTCCAGCATTGTGCAACGCTCCCTGTCAACTAAATTGAGTATGTTTGGAGGGCTTTTAATGACTGTTGAGCTGCTTAAAAGATTGTCATGAGATGAGATGGCCTGAGGGTAGTATCAGAGAAACAATGAGCAGAGTATTTAGCAGTAATTTCATAATTACTGCTGGAAAACTGAACCTGCAGTATGGCATGATCTTCCTCCTTCTTTCTCCCCTCCTATGTCTCCCCTCCCTCCTCCTCTTCCTCCTCCTTATTCTTTTATCATTATTATTACCATTATTGTCATTATTTTTCCATGTTTGAGTCAAAAATTAATGCTGAGAGCTGCAGACTGTTTTCCTCCCTGTCATAAACAGATGCTTCAAAAACTGCAGCTCAAAATCCACTTTCCCTCCATCTCAACAAATTCTTGCAGCTGAGATGAGGAGAATTGCAGCAAGAGACCTCACACCTCTTATCTTTAAAGAAGTGCATGCTGCAGTTCAGGCTTTTTTGGTGCTTTTCAGACCCCTTCTGAATAATATATAGAGACATATATCCTAAAATGGGATAAGACCTAGGATTAAATCTCCACTGTTAATGAGGAAATATGGAGCATTTATTGGCTCCTTTGAGGAAAAGAGCAAAGAAAATCGTGCTTTTTCAGTGTCTTTCTGTGTCCCTGGAACCTACGGGATTCAGCCTTGCAGGATCCATCAGATGGAGGTGGAATAGTTGCAATAAAAACACCAGGGAAGGGATTTTCCCAGAAATTTAAAAGAATTGATGGATGAATATTTTTGTTTGCTTGTTTTTGCTTTTTTTTTTTTTTAATGTGTTTTGGTCTTTCTCTTCATTTTTGTGTCACTGCACTAGGCACTGATGAATTCAGACTCATGAGTTTTAATGGTGGTTTTAGTGGATGACTCTTTTGAGATGTTTTCTGCATGATGATATTCCTGTTTGTCACAGACCGATCAGTGATGTGTGACAACTGCTTGCAACAAAAATGTACCGCTGGTGCACGAACCTGTTCTGGTGCTGCTGTTAATCACTTGCTTGCACTGAAGCCCAGTGGAAAACACATCAGCAGGTTCCATTTCCTGGTATTTTTGTTGGTGTTTTTTTCCCACAGCCTTTGCACATTGATACAAGGCAGGGAAAATCTGCTCGAGGTGGGTGAAGTGTGTGGGGTTCAGACAAAACCCTTCTCCCACCCAACCTGGAGTATCTTTGAGCATCGCTGAGCTCCTTGAAGTGTCCAAGAAGTGGATCATTTTTCCAGCCTCCCTGCCCTTCGTTAATTATTCTCTCCTAAAATTGAGATTTGGGGGAGCTGCAGGAAATTTATTACAGCTCTCTTAGTGGTGTCAAGAGCTGGGGGGTAGGACATCTCCATGGCCAGTGCTGGGGCAGCGGCTCTCTGCAGAGCTGCCATCAAAACTTCTCTGCTTCCTGCAGAGCTGAGAAGCAGAAAGTGCCCCAGGTCCATCTAGCTGGGGGGGTTACTGAATAAAGAACTAAAAAACTCTAAAGAACTAAAAAAAAAAAAAAAAAAAAAAAAAAAAAAAAAAAAAAAAAAAAAAAAGCTGTAAAAGTAAAGAAAAACCTAAAATAAACCTAACAACTAAAACTAGAAAAACAAAAAGCTAGAGAACTAAAGAACTAAAAAACCAAAAAAAATTCAAGAGCTAAAAAGCTTAAACTAAAGAGGTAAAAACTAAAGAAGTATAACACTTATAAAAACCTAAATAATAAATGCTAAGAAACTAAAAAACCTAAAACTAAAAAAACCCAAAAGCTAAAAAGTTAAAACCCTAAAACCCCTAAAAAACCCCCCAAAACGTGAAACCTAAAAAGTGAAAAAACTGAAGAACAAAAGGACTAAAAGACAACACCCCCCTATAAAGAAAGAAAGAAAGAAAGAAAGAAAGAAACAAACAAACAAACAGAAAACCAGAAACAAAATCCCAAACCCCAACAAACTAAAAAAAAAAAAAAAAAAAGCAACAAAAAAGGAATTTAGATGTCCAGAAGCAAAGGTGCTTCCAAAACCCTTTAAATCCTGAAGATCTGGGGGGTTTTCACCGATTCCCACATTCATTCCGCTTCAGGTTAGCAGGCAGACCTGGGCAGGACCCAGCACTGCAGCTCCATCCCCTGCAGCCGGGCCCTGCTTGGCCTCGGCTGGGGAGAGTCACTCACCCCAGAGACCACCTGAGAGGCAGAAACTGCCTCAGTTTCCCCCCAACCCCCAGAAAATGAGGTGGGTGCAGTGATTAAAAACCAAAACCTGACTCCAGAAGTGGGAGAAAATATCACAGATGATGAATATTCTCATTCTCTGACACGAAGGGGATCCTGGCTGCCCCCAAAACTCACCCATGGTCACTTCAGATGAGGCTCTGGGGCAGCATCTCCTGTTCCTGGCAGCCCACAGCTCATTTATTTCAGGTTCTTAAATGAGTTTGATTTTGTAAGGCTGGTAACAGCACTGTATGATGGGATCTTGGACACTCTGGTGTGGGAGGTTTCCCCTTGACGAATGAGGGTGTGCCCACTTTGGTTCATTTTTCCTTCAGGTCTAGGGATCAGTTGTGTAGTAGTTAATTCCCAACAGACAGCCAAACATATTTAGTCAGGAGCACTGGGCAACTTTGTTTGCAATAAACCCCATTTTGGATAGAGCCTCCCTCCCCAAACTATCAGGGTCTGTGTTAAACCTCGGATGCCCAGCTTGTGTTTCAGTGTGCACAGACAATGGCTATGGACAGAGACATAGGACTGGAAAGGCCTTTCTGGGGTAGCCAGTGGCAGGGAGCTCAGTGGCCACTCCCTGATGTGCTGCCATGTGTTTTGTTCCACCACATTTCTCAGGGTGTAGGATCTGACCTGCCAGCAGCAGGGGATAGATTCCTGGTACATTTTAACGTGTCACTAACTCAAAACACCATCTTTACAGAGATGTGACAAGATCAACAGAACAATGAGAAAATGGAACATGGAGGGATAGGAACCAACCCTTGTTCGGTCTCTGCGGAACCTGCACACACTGCAATGCGAACTGCAGCACAGGAGCTGCTGCAATATGCCGTGTCCCACGCTGGAACTGCCGCAGCTTGGAGCTCCCACAGGGATGCCAGGAGTCACCTAAAAGGCAACGCTAGTAAAATACACCTCAGAGAAAAAAAAAAAAAGCATGTGGTTGTTGAGAAATGCTAGCGTAGGGCAGAGCACTGAGCGTTATGGGCCCCAATTGGAAACACGCATGCTGGCGATTCCCTGTCAAAGTGACATTTCCAGACTGCAACTCTCGGTGCACCACACGCGTAGAGACACGAGAGGAAGGGGAGCGTAGTACTCATGACATTTCACATGGCTTAGGCAGTCCCGGCTCCTCCAGCACTCCTCGTACAGCTCCTCAAGAGGAGCAACACGGAACACCCAGCTGCTCCAGGACAACCGCGGCTATGGCCCGGCCCGGCCCCTCAGCGGCAGCCGGCCGGGACCCCAGGCCGCCCCGTCCCAAAACACCAGCGCCAGCTCTGCCCCGAACGCAGCGCAGGGAGCGGAGTGTGGCCGGGGCTGCTGCCCTGGGCTCCGCACCCTGCTCAGAGCGTAGCGCTCTCCAGGGGGCTCCGCGCCCACTGCCGAGCCCCGCTCCTCACCACGGAAGCGGCCGCACGCAGCACCGCTCCCCCTGCCCCCCCCCGCCTGCCCCTTGACGCAGGGGTGGCCGGGCCCGGCCAATCGCGGGGCGACGCGCGCCCTACGTCACTGCCTGAGCCCGGCGCGTGGCTTCCCGGGCGCGGGAGTGCGCTCAGGTCGCCCCTCGCCCGCTGTGCTGCAGGATGAGCTGCGGCCGTCCCGGCCCCGCCGCCGTGAGTGGTCCCGGACCGGGCGCCGCCGCCCCTCGGCGGGGGGCCGGGTGTATCCGCGCAGGCGGGACCCCGGCTCGGCTTCCGGGGACGAGGGGAGGGAAACGCGGCGTGGGAAGGCTGGGCCGCGAACGGGGATCGGCAGCGTCGGCGGGAGCTGCGCTCCCTCCCCTTCCCTCGGAGCCCCCCTCGGCACTGCCCGGCCCCGGTAGGCCCGGGCGCTTCTTCGGCGTCGCGCCAGCACCGTGTCCTTGTTCCGACAGGTCCAGGACACCGGCGGCAGCAGCGCCGTCAGCAAGTGCTCGGCGGCGGCGCGGGGCTATGTCCGTGATCGGTTCCTGCCGCTCCTGCTGGGGCGGCGGCGGCGGCGGCGGCGAGCTCCACTGGTGCACCGGTGAGGAGCGCGGGGGACCCTCCGCTTCTGTGGCCGCCGAGCCCCGGTGGCTGCGCTTGGCGGGTCGGGCCCGGGACGCATGGGGCTCACAGCCTCCGGCTGCGGGTGGGCCTCTGGGAGCCGCCAGCCCCCTCCAGTTGTCACTCCTGGTTAAGGCCCAGCTTTTTAATACCCTTTTCAGGGACACGGCAGAGTAGCAGCTTGCAGGGCACTGGCTTTTAGGAGTAGAACTTTCTTAGAGCATTAGTATCGTTTTACACAGCTTACGAGCAAAAATGGAAAGCTTTGTCCCAAGTAAAATATATCAGCGGGTTGGTTCTTTGCACCAGTATTCAACACTGCTGAAAACTACTTTAGATAAGCTCTGAAAACTAACACACTAAAACTGTTAGCACATCAATAGTTTTCTGATTAATTCTCAAGAATGTTAAAATTTCAGTAACGTCTTTGGTGACTCTGGGAGACTGTATTAACTTTGGAATCAGTGGTGTCTGACCAGTAGGACTTCTCTGGAGCTTTGCAGGACACAAGCATGAATGTTTTGATGTGTCTGTGGAGAGGGTTCTGTGCTGGTGGGGCAATGTGAGGCTAATAGTTTCATGCTCTCAAAATGGCTGTGAATTGGCAAAGGAGTTTCATTCATGGAAGGAAAAAAAAAAAATGAAGACACACAGCAGCTGCTTGCAGGCCTCTGAAGCCGAGTGCTCCTCATCAGCTCAGGAGGATGAGTCTACGTGGACTTGTCACATGATGCTGACATGCCAAACTAAATTGATAGAAAGTGTTACGTACCACAGTTGTCAGCACTGTCATCATGAATTTTGGGACACTTCGTAACATCTAGAGAAATTTTTAGTCCCTGTTAGGGATGATCATATGCTTGTTAAAGGGGTGGTAGGAACTGGTGAGCCTGGTGGGGACATGGTGAAACTAACTGGAGGAAAAAGAGTCAGCAGTCCCTGCTAGACTAGGCAAATGGTAAACACTTTCCAGGAGTTAGACTGACTTAGTTCCGTTCATTCAAAACCAAGAGAATGAAATTCCTTTCTTGACTTTGGTTCACTTACCTTTTTCTGTTCCCCTCTCACTGCATTTGCGCCCACCATCATTCATTCTGTTGTACCCAATAGCCCCTTGTAAGGGAAGGAGTTAATTCCATAGTGTCATGGCACCTGGTTTGGGGCAGGAACTTGGTTATTACCCATCCACATTGCAGGGGAGCAGCCAAACTGCCTGGATTTGTACTAAAGTAACAAGTGACAGGGCAAGGGGAAATGGCCTCAAGTTGTGCCAAGGGAAGTTTAGGTTGGATATTAGGAAGAATTTCTTTATTGAGTGGGTTATCAGGCACTGGAACTGCTTTCTTAGGGCAGTGGTGGAGTCCCCATCCCTGGAGGTATTTAAGAGTTGTGTAGACGCAGTGCTCAGGGATATGGTTTA
Organism: Todiramphus chloris collaris; assembly: GCA_025345505.1. Lineage (NCBI taxonomy): Eukaryota > Metazoa > Chordata > Aves > Coraciiformes > Alcedinidae > Todiramphus > Todiramphus chloris. Next base: position 48,303 of record JANVCC010010342.1, read on the forward strand.
GTTGAAGGCTGTCAGCGTTGGGCTAGTGATTGGACTCGATCTTAAAGGTCTTTTCCAATGTAGGCAATTCTGTGATTTTTCATCTTGTGGATGTTTATTTCTGCAGAACAAATCTAGCTGGGATAGCAGCAGGTATTCTCTGGGTTATCCCTAGTCTTGTTGGTTAATACACACACATAGTGAATACAGGACATCTGTATTTATTATCAAGCTCCAGATGTGACAGAATCATCTGACGTCTCCCTGTGTGGATCTGTAAGTGTGGGATTATTGGGTAGAAGCTGAGCGAGAAAGACAGTTTTATGAAATGAAGGATGCCAGTGCTTGAGAAGTCTGGTTCCTGGGCAGTGATTACAACTGAATTTAATTCCCCAGGGGTTATTACATCCGTGCCCGTGCTGTGGATCACTGTGTTCAAGACTTCCTGCTGAAGACCCACAGCTGCCCTAGGACACAGGTGCATTTTCTCTCTGGGTGTACTGGTGGTTCCCACCATCTGTGTGCAGAGTCTTTCTGGCACCGCTGTAGCTCATAGGTGCTCATCTGCTGGGATCCTTTCCTAGCACAGTACAGAGACTTGGGCTGGCACGGCTCTGGCTGTCTGCCACCTTGACAGAAGTATCTGGGAGGGGGATATACCTACAAAAAATTCTTCTGCCTCTTGCAGGAGATTGCTTGATGTTGTCTCTCTACAGATGATTTAACTGGGTGTTTTTCACACCTAGATGCTAAGGATGCTTCTAGAGTTGAGTATAACTTCTTCTGATACTTTATCTGCAGATCCTGTCTTTAGGTGCTGGCTTTGACTCCTTATACTTCCGTTTGAAGGACATGGGTCTTCTGCATCGCTCGGTGGTATATGAGGTGGATTTCCCAAATGTGGCATGCCAGAAAGCTTCCCTGATCAAAAGAATGGAAGAGTTGTCGGCACTGGTGGGAGATAATGCAGGGGAAGGATTAGGTATGTTATTTACGGAATGTTTTCTAGATACTGAATATTTAGAAGCATCAAATGTAGCTTTGGCCTTTAAAAAGTGAGATGTGATGGTACAGGGACTTCAAAGTTGTAGATGAAAAGTGTTTTTAAATATCTGAAAAAATTTGGAACAGATCATTCCTAAACATGGGGAGATAACAAGAAGATGTGCAGCTGCCAGAATGGATTATATCAAATCAGTTTCAGTTTCTGAAGCACCGTGTCCAGTGCGGGGCTCACTAGTACAAAGGCAGTGGCTGCAGCATGTCCAGGGAGAGGCCATGAGGATGATCAAGTGTTGGAGCATGTGGCATAGGAGGGGAAGCTTTGAGAGCTGGGCTTGTTCAGCCCTAGGAAGGGGAGGGAGGGAGGGAGGTGAGTCCTACTGCAGTCTTTAGCAGCCTGCTGGGAGAGTGAAGAAAAGTGGTCAGACTTTTCTTGGAGGCTTGAAGCAGTCAAGGAGCTATGGTTGCAAGCTGCAACAAAGGAAAGTCCAGTTACCAATAATGGAAATGTGTGTGTTAGGTGTTTTTTTTTGTTTTTTTGTTTTTTTTTCCCCTGCCATCTGAGGAGTTAAGAATGGGAACAGATTGCCTGGAAAGGTGGTGAAATCTCCATCCTTGGAGATAGATAGAGCTTGACAGAACAAAGCCTTGAACAACCTGATACAGGTAACTGCTGTGAGCAAGGAGCTGGACTAGATGACCTTCAAAGGCCCCTTTCAGCCTCAATTGTACTGTGATTTATGGGCGTTATGGGTAGGAGAGAAGGTATTACTCTTGGGTGTCTTGACCATAATAAAACATCAGTCATTATGTTACCTGATGTTTTTTTCTTTACTTTTTTCCCTCTCCAAGGCAGGAGAAAATGAATCTTATGAGACCACTGTAGAACATAAACAGAGATGAAAGGGTTATTATGCCAGATAAGTCCTAAGGGGCAGTTTGGTGTCAAAATGGAGGAATGTAAAGTATGGGGTTCACTGGAGGTCTCTCCTGCATCTGATTCCCTTCAAGGTTCCCATTGATCACAGAATCACAGAATCGCCTAGATCAGACAAGACCTTTAAGATCATAAAGTCCAATCATTAGCAGCTCATTCTGGAGGTCATCTCTAAGTACATGGAAGAAAAGGTTATCAAGAGTAACCAGCATGGATTTACTAATGGGAAGTCATGTCTGACAAATCTGATATCCTTCCATGATGGTGTGACCGAAGGGGTACGTGGAGAGCAGCACGTGTTGTCTACCTTGACTTCAAGACTTTTAACACTGTCTCCCATAACATCCTTGTGGGTAAGCTCAGGAAGTGTGGGTTAGAAGAGTGCACAGAGAGATGGGTTGAGGACTGGATGAACAACAGAGCTCAGACGGTTAGGATAAGTGGTGCAGAGTCCAGCTGGTGACCTGTAGCTACTGGTGTTCTCCAGGGGTCAGTGCTGGGTTCAGTCTTACTCAGTCTCATCCTTTCATCTTTATCAATGACCTAGATGAAGGGATAGAGTGGACCCTCGTCAAGATTGCTGACAATACAAAACTGGAAGGACTGTCTGATAAACCAGAAGGCTGTGCTGCCATCCAGCGTGATCTGAGCAGATTGCAGAGCTGGGTGAAGGGGAACCAAATGAAGTTCAACAAGGGCAAATGTAGTCCTACACCTGGGGAGGAATAACTCCCTGCACCAGTACAGGTTAGGGGTAGACCTGCTGGAAAACAGCTCCGTGGAGAAGGACCTGGGAGTCCTGGTAGACTGTAAGTTCTCCATGGAACAACAATGGGCTCTTGTGGACAAGAAGGCCAATGGTTTCCTGAGGGACATAAAGACGAGTGTGTACAGCAGGTTGAGGGAGGTTCTCTCCCCCCTCTCCTCTGCCCCCAGACCACATCTGGAGTACTGTGTCTAGTTCTGGTCACCCCAGTTGAAGAAGGACAGGGAAATACTGGACAGAGTCCAATGGAGGCTACGAGGATAATGAAGGAACTGGAACATCTCTCATATGAGGAAAGGCTGAGAGCCCTGGAGCTGTTTAGTCTTGAGAGGAGAAGAGTGAGAGGGGTCTTATGAATGTCTATAAATATCTGAAGGGTGGCTGTCAAAAGGAAGGAGCTAGTCTCTTTTCTGTAGTGCCCAGCAATAGGACAAGGAACAGTGAGTATAAGCTTGAGCATAGAAGGTGCCACCTTGACATGAGGAGGAACTTCTTTACTGTGAGGGTGACGACGTGTGGAACAGGCTGCCCAGAGAGGTTGTGGAGTCTCCTTCTCTGTAGACTTTCACAGCCTGCCTGGATGCACTCCTATGCAACATGCCCTAGATGATTCTGCTTTGTCAGGGGGGTTGGACTTGATGATTGTAGTGATTCTGTAAAAAACATTAAAAGTAGATATGATAAAGCTTTGTTCTTATGTAAATGTGATAATTTTGTGAGGTAGGTGAAATTTCCATTAGCAATAACAAGAGTTTTAAATCTGCATTTAATGGATCGCTTTTTGACACCATCCCTGTATGGTTCATAGAATCATGGAATGGGTTGGGTGGGAAGGGACCTTTCAAGGTCATCTAGTCCATCACCCCTTCAGAGAGCAGGGACATCTCTAGCTAGAGGAGATTGTTCAGAGCCCCAGCCCAGCTGACTTGATGCCTCATCCTTGGAAGCATTCCGACAGCTTCTCTGGGCAACGTGGGCCAGTGTCTCATCACCCTCACAGTCAAGAACTTCTTCCTTACATGTAATCTAAATCTACCCTCTTTCAGTTGAAAGCCTTTTCTCCTTGTCCTATAGTGATGGAGATTTTCTTGTACATGTCCCAAAGAAATTGAGTTGATGGGCACAGCCATGTGAGCTGTGGGGTTGATTTTCCTGTTTGTCCCTGTTGGTCTCAGTATTGCATCTGCACTGTAGTGAGATTGTATCATGTTTGTCTCCCAGGAGTCATTACTTTTTCTGGAGAGGATTATAAATTACTGGGAGTAGATTTATCAGAGCTGTCTGAGCTGGAGAGAGCCCTGGAGGAAGCAGGACTGGATAATGAAATCCCCACCCTCTTCATAGCAGAGGTGGTTCTCACCTACATGGAGAACTGCAGGTCAGTTGGGGTATCCTCTGTTAGCAGGGTGGCAGAATGAAAAGAACAACCTTCTTTGCATGTGCATCAGCTGGAGCTCAGAGACCTGCCATCTGATAACTAAAGTCTGAGGAATTCTGTGGAAGTTCCAAACAGCTCTGTGCATCACAGTTGTGATGGGGTAATTGATGTCCACATGACACCCTAAAAGGGAGGAGTAAAAAGAAAAACCTCAATCAAGTGATTTTGAGTGTTTTATTCTTCTCATGCCCTGAATTCTTTGTGCAGAATGGGGAGTCCCTAGCACAGGGTTCTCTTGTAGGATGCCTTAACAGGATGGTGCTTTGTAGTACTGCAGGAAGATAGATTGCATCTGCCATGCGATAAATGTGACCTCAGTTATTTACTTTCTTCTGTACAATCTGCCTGCCAGGTCAGATGCCTTGATTCAGTGGGCAGCGGAGCATTTCTCTCGGGCCTGCTTCCTGCTGTACGAGCAGATGCACCCAGGGGACCCCTTTGGCTGTGTCATGCAGCAGCATTTCATCCATCTGAACTCGGCGCTTCGTTCCCTGGCACGGTACCCTGATGCTCAGGCACAGAAGAGGCGCTTTCTTGACAAGGTAGGTACATGCAGTTAGGGCACATGTGAGCCATGTTTAACGTGGGGAGGACTGTAATGTTAAATCATTTTGGAAGTCATCAGTTACAGGTTGGAGCAAAGAGGGTCAAGGCCAAGATGCTGCCTTCTTTAATAGCACAAGTAGTCATTTGAAGGTCTTTCCAACCAGTTTCCAGCCTACTTTCTGCTGTGGGACTAAGGCAAGATGGGTTCAGCTGAGATTTCTGATATAGTAAGTTAAATTCTTAAAGAGCTTTGCAGGTAAGAGATCTATCCTCACCACATTCTGGGCTGCTTTTGTTTCCAGCTAGATAACCTTAAATGCTTATGCAGGTGTTTAATGTAGGGTCATTGTTTTCTTGGGGGAAATGAATCTTTGTCCTTTCAGAGGTAATAATTTTGAGGGATTTCTGTTTTAGGGCTGGACTAAGTGCAGTGTTATGGATATGAATGTGTTTTTCACCTGTTGTACGCCAGAAGATGAGCAGCAAAGAGTGCGAGCTCTGGAGCCTTTTGATGAATATGAGGTAACCCTTCTGAACACTGGTGACCTGGCTTTGATACAGTGCAGAGTCTGCAGATGCTTCTGGTCACAGTTCTGTAAAAGAGTTGATGCTTGTGTAGGCAGAAAGGCTTATGAGTCAGACTTGGTTAATGCAGAGCCTGCAGGAGGCTGGGGCCAGTAGCACTGGGAGAAGACTCTCTGATGTTAGAAAAGCTTCATTTTCCTTCCTCAGTGAGTGGTCTCTCAGGGAGACAGTGTTAGCATCACAAACTAGCTGGTGGTATAAAAGATACTGCACATGCTGAAAGGCTGACATGGGTTCGAGGAGCAGTTATTTTAATGAAAGAGAAATCCAGTGAGGATTACTGAACACATAAAAATACACTTGATACAAGATTCTTGGCTACAGACAGTGGGGAATGTCCCCAGGGGAAGCGGACGCACTTGTCCTGCTCTATTCCATTTCTGTGAGCTGTTCAATACAGGTTGCTAGTTTCAGATATTTTTTTTGACTCATTTTGTACATTCCCATGTGAACAATTGAAATTTAACTATGACTTTATTCTGTGCCATTGTTATGTTAACTCCTGGCAAAGTTTGGAAGTGAAGAAGGTAAGTCACAGATACTGAGTAGCTTTGAGATAAATATCCTGTAGGGCACTTACTAGAAGTTTCCCTTTCAATTTTGCAGTTCTCTGTTTTTAATTCTCTCTAGAAATCTAACAGCCTGCATTATGAAAACAATAATGCACTTGCTTTTATTTTGCCAACATGCAGGAACTGCTCTGCTACGTGAATGCAGAAGTGATGACTGAAAGTTGCTGACAGATTTGTGAAGTGGTGTCTACAAGAATTATTGTAGATTGAGGCAATTGCGACAGTGAGGAAGTAAAGGTTGTTTATCATTTTCCTTACAGAGGAGGTTAACATGGGCACAAGTCCAACCGAACAATGTGCGCAGGATTAATAGGGTGCTCTACAATTAGCCTTTGAGATAAAGTAAGATCCAGGTCTTGCTGGAAACAAGCTTAATTGAATTGGACAAGAAATGTAAAATACACACTTAGCGCTGAGGGTGACTGATTTTTAGAGTAATTTGCCACGGATAAATAGTGTATTCTTCCACTTTCAATATTTGCATAATTTGGGGGTATCACTTTTCAAAAGGTGCTTTTTACTTCTGGTGGAAGTTGGGGCGGTGGTGCTAATATTGTGGCTTCTTGTGCCTTTTATGGTTATGCTCCCTAGTCAGGTAATTGATGGAATATATCCCACCCCCTGGAATGCACATACTCAAACCCCTAACGTTCATAAAAGCGCAGGTGAACTCTGCTGTTATCACTGAATTTGTGTGCAGTCCTCTTCCTTGTGCTTCTGCCTCTTGAGTGATTCCAAGGCTGGTCTGGAAATCATGTTTATGTGTTACTGGTCAGCAGAGACATATCTTGCCTTCGAACATCGTGATTTCTTTGGGATCGCTTCTATTCCATGACCTTTAAGCAACCCGAATTCCTCTGGTATGCAGCCATCACTCTTTTCTATGATCAAAACTGGGAATCATAAAGGGATGATGACTTAAAGTTCCTCATGTAAGGTACAGTTAAGCCATGACACCCCCTTCCACATCATGTTACAAAATTTATGTCAGATCAAAGTGCAACTGGACAAACTCATGGATGAGAAATCCATCCAAGATGGTTCAACACAAGACAGCTTCTTGCTTAGAAAATCCCTGAGCTGTACATATTTGAAGGTCAGGGTGAGGAAGGTAGTTACACACTTGCTCTTTCTGAGATTCAACTTTAGTCTTCTGCTTTTGGGCACTGTTTGGAACAGTGTCAGGCTGGTTTTGTCTTTGATTTGGTCACCCTGACTGTTCTGAGGTCTGCTTGCTTTAAGATTCTGAGGGGAATTATATGCCTTTGTTCTTCTTTTTGGGCTTGCTACAGGAATGGCATCTGAAATGTTCTCATTACTTTGTCTTGGCTGCATCAAAGGGTATGGAACCTTCCTGGACTCCGTTGTTACCCAGTATGACAGGTACATACTGATGAGTTTTTGCAGTATTCTTTTATCTCATTCGGGCTTCTCTGAGAGGTTTTAGGAGACAGTAAAGCCCTGGAGGGAACAGATGAGATGCTGCCATCTGACTAGCTTTCTCCACCCTTCTAACAATGGTTCTGCTGTCCATAGCGAGGCCAGGTCCACATTCTGACTCTGGTGGTTGTGATCAGCTTCATCCTTTTAGTTTATTGAATCTTCCAGTCTGAATAGCTCTTCCTGCTGTTGATACATGGGCTCTTCCAGTGCTTGGCTGCCATGTCTGTCTGCCCTGCTCCTCCTCCTGCCTTTGGGATCCCACAGACTCTCCCTTTTCAATTTATTCCCGCTTGCCTTCAGACATGGCTCTCTGAGCTGTTCTATCCTTCCAGCTCCGAAAAGGTTATGTTTTATGTACTGCACTCTTGAAGTGTTGTCCAGCCAAGCACTCAGGAGCATGTCACAAAATCTGTGCTTTGTTTCGTTTTTCTCTGTGCGTGGAACTGTACTTGTAGTTATTTCTGTTTCTGAAATGCTTTTAAATAAAAATGTTGCTTTTTTCAGATGGGAGAAAAGTGGTGCAGCTAGGGAAAATCCAAGGCCAAGACTATTTCCATGATAAAAAGTGCTTGGCAGAAGTAGCAGTCCAAGAAATACCCACTTTTATCTGCTCACTGTTTCAGAGTGGAAAGCGGAAGGTTATTTTTAACCTGTTTCGCCTCACTAATCTTGTTCACAGTATATCACTACAAGTAGTTCTGTCTGCACCTGAAAGTCAGTATCTGTGTTCTGAGGAGCAGGAAAGGCAGCTGGAAGAAGATAAGGCAGGGTGCCATTCCTTAAGCCAACAAGACCACTGAATCCATGCTGATCTATCTTGATTAGGTCTGAAAACGTGTCGTGAAATGGAAGCTAAGTGAATGTGTGTGTGATTAGCCTGTGTGATGGTCACTAGTCCTTATGTGAAACTTCAAAGGCTCTTAAACGCATTAAGTTAAAAAAAAAATTATCTGAATTCTGCTTAACTGACAATACAGTGAAGACAGGAATAGCATCTTTCTGCTTCTGTCTCTGATGTATTCAAAACTGATAGTGAGAGCCTTCAAAGTCTGGTAAATTATCCATGGTTAGGTATTTTTACAGAAAGCGGAAAAAGATTTTTCTCGCATACCAGTACGTGCCCCCAGCATAGACTTGGGTCTGTGTTGAAGAGAGTGCAAGTACTATATCTTCAAACAGAGCATGGTAAGTATGTTTTCTGAAATGAAAAAAGTCCTCAGTCTTAAAAAAAGTCCACGTGTAGAAAGACACGTAAGCCCAAGGAGATTACATTTTTTACTTCATCAAACAATGAAAAGTATGGTCTTGTATTAAACAACTCTCAGTACAGGTAATTTTTCTGAGTATGGCACACAAAGAAAAAGACTGAGAGATGTTTTTCCTCCCCCTTGTCATCTCCTGTAAGATAAGAATAAGATGTTTGATAAAAACAAAGATGATGCAAATTGAAAACTGATAAAAAGAAAATTGTACACTGCATAGGTGAGGTGGAGTCCTGTGTTGAAAGCTTGTTTCATACGGAGGGATGACATTATTCATTGTACTTTAGAACCTGATTTCAATGTTTTTGTGGGGGTAGGATGAAAATCTATCAAGAAACTTTCAAGTCCAGCTTCCGGGTGTTTGTCCTTTTTCTGCACTTTGCTATTTCAGTAGCCCAGTATTGTCTTCATCAGAAAGGTGGTTCTTTGGAAGGCACAGCAGGGATTACTGCCTTGCACAGCAGCACAGGACACTGCAGTCTCCTGGCCAGTCTTGCCTTCACCCATTAAAGCCACCTCAGAACTGTGTCAGGAGTTGAGGGAGAAGGAAGCAGACACTCAAAGTCGGCACAGTGGTCATTTAAACCATTAAAGGGTGATTTTGGGGGCATATCAGATTGTCTTTGTTCTCTGCCAGCTCGCTTCGCGTTTTTGTCATCCTGAAAAGCTGAACAACAGAGCTGCTTAATCTCTTATTTAAAACGTAGTCATGGTTCCTGTTTGTGCATGAGTTCTTTTCTGTTGTCTCTTTGCCTTACAGTTCCTTGCTGTGATGGTCCTGTCAGGATGGCTGGGAGTGTCACTGCAGCAGCATGTGCACTGCACTCTGAAATCCCTGGCCTGAGACGTTACGGTCACCGCTCTGTTCTGGTGAAACCCAATGTGATTCTCACCACTGGAGGCTTTGGGGAGGAGGGTGGACAGCACTGCCGTGTAAGAAATTTTCATGTGCTAATTAAGCACGCAGGCTTCTGGAAAGCTGGCTGTGTTAAAAAGGAAAATCCTGGTGAAAGTTGGGGTGAGTTCCCATGCTGATGGCAAGCATAAAGGAGATGTTAACAATGAAATGTTAACAATGTTAACAATTAAATGATGTCTAGTGGAAAACTGGCATCACAGTGCAATTACGTTGACAGTCAAAGAGATCTGAAGATTCTGAATGCCAAGTGCCAGGTGTCACAAGGAGTGTAAACTTAGACATTAACCCCCTGTGTTCCAGCTGTCCCTCAGAGATGAGAGGAGCTGGGGGTGGCAGGACTTACCTCTTAATAGTGTGCCAATTAAGATGTGTTGCTATAGGTCCAAAACCAGGCACACACAGCCTGTGTGCTGTAGGTCCGGCTGCATTCACAAGATGCAGCCAGATGCATGAATAACATTATTTATTTACACTTGCAACATAGATTCAAGATTGACTGTGAAAAATATACTAAACTAAGAAATCACTGTATAGCTCAAAAATACAATGTAATCTCCAAAAAAAAAAAAACAAACCCCAAACAAACATATACTTGGTGCAACCGAGATGCAAATTGTACCAAAAGGCATCTCTTCTGGGATGGGCAAGGAGGGCAAACCTGTCAGTCTGTCCTTAGGATTTAGTGTCAAACTCTTGTCCACAGAACAGGTCTGCAAAGGACTGACATTTATACTTCAGTTTTCTATTAATTTGTGGGGCTGGAACTGTAGGCACATCATTAAGTGGGCTCATCAGTTGCACAGACATTCCTTGGTAGACTTTTCAGCCTTGATATCTTCTGCCAGGACAGGCAATTGTCTTACTGTCTTCTGCCAGACATGGTTAACTGCTGCAATAAGCAAGAAAACAGGAAGGCTAGGACTGCACCTGGTGTCACTCTGCATTCCTCATTGGTGTCATAACAACACTGACTACTGGATCTCCAACCAGCCTCAGTGTCTGCTCTAGACACTAGATTCTTATCAGCAGAGATGAGTTGCAACTGTCTGTGCTTTTTTGCTTCCAACATGGAGTCACTTGGGTCACAACAACTCCCCTGCAACACTCCAGGCTTGGGGCAGAGTGTCTGGAAACTGCCTGGATGAAAAGGAGTTGGGCTGCTGCTTAACAGCTGGCTGAATATGAGCCACCATGTGCCTAGGTGACTAAGAAAGCCACCTGGCTTGGATCAGCGCTAGTGTGGCCAGCAGGACTAGGGCAGGGATTGTCCCCCTGGTCTGAATCACAGAATCAGAATCACTGTCGTTGCAAAAGACCGCTAAGATCATCAAGTCCAACCATTCTCTATCTCTGCCAGGACCACTACTATACCATATCCTTGAGCATCATATCTATACAGCTTTTAAATACATCCAGGGAAGGTGATGCAACCACTTCCCTGTTCCAGTCTTTGATAACCCTTTCAGTATAGGAGTTTTTCCTCATGTCCAATCTAAACCTCCTCTGGTGCAACTTGATGCCATTTCTTCTTGTCCTGTCAGTTGTGACTTGTGAGAAGAGACCAACACCCACCTCTCTATAATGTCCTTTCAGGTAGTTGTAGAGGGTGAGAAGGTCTCTCCTCATCCTTGTTTTCTTCAGACTGAGCAACCTCTGTTGTTCCTCATAAGACTTGTTCTCCAGACCCTTCACCAGCTTAGTTGCTGTTCTCTGGACCTGCTCCAGCACCTTGACGTCTGTCTTATACTGCAGTGCCCAAAACTGAACTTAAGGTGTGGCCTCACCAGTGTGGAGTACAGTGAGATAATCACTTTTCTAGTCCTGCTGGCCACACTATTCCTGATACAGGCCAGGATGCTGTTGGCCTTCTTTGCCACCTGGGTGCACTGCTGGCTTATGTTCAGCTGACTGGGCACTGATGAGGCCACCCCTCAAATCCTGGGTTCAGTTTTGGGCAGAGAAGGATGATGAGCTGGGGAAGGGCCTAGAACACAAGTCATGTGAGGAGTGGCTGAAGGACTTGGTCTTGTTCATCCTGGAGAAAAGGAGGCTCAGAGGAGACCTTTTTGCCCTGGACAGCTCCCTGAAAGGAGGTTGGAACAAGGTGGGGGTTGGTCTCTTTTAACAAAGAACAAGGGACAAGAAAAGAGGAAATGGCCTCAAGTTTGTGCCAGAAGAGGTTTAGGTTGGAGCTGAGGAAGAATTTTTTCCCCTTGAGGGTTGTTCCAGGCCTGGCCCAGGCTGCCCAGGGCAGTGGTGCAGTCCCCATGATCCCTGGAGGGGTGTCAAAACTGTTTAGATGTGGTTTTGAGGGACATGGTTTAGTGGTGGACTTTGCAGTGCTGGTCTAATGCTTGGACTCAGTGACCTTAAGTTTCATGGGAGAAAGACTGGTGTGAACTGTGGTGTTTTGTATCCTTACAGGTGGTCGGTTGTACCACACTGTGTCTTGTCTCTCGAATAGTCTGGCTTTGGTGGTAGGAGGACGAACATCCCCATCAAGTGCAGGCTTGGGAATGTTGTGGCTGAAGTTCACTGGAACCTGTACTGCCTGGGACCCAGATGACATTACGATAGAGCTTATAAGCCTGCAGCCTGCTGCCGAACCTGCTGCTTTGCGTTGGAGACACAGTGTAACTGAAATAACTTTTAAAGGTAAGAAGCCTGGAAAGAGTGGAAATGGCTGTAGGTGCGTGGAGGTCTACAAATTCCAGCAAACGCAGGCCTGCACAAGAAGGTCTGAAAGGCCTTTGTCATGATAAGAGCCTTACCTTCTATGTAGTACTGGCTGGACAGTGTTGGTGTGCTGAATTCCTTTGTGTGAAACAGTAGCTCTTGGTGAATGTTTTGGAAAGAATATGGTCTTGATATATACATCTCCACAGAGAATCCAATTACATTTCATGAAGGTTTTGTTCCAGCAGGTTTTTTTTTTTTTTTTTTCACCGCAGGCTTAAAGACTTAAGGCTTAAACTTCATTTGAAAGTAATTTTTTAAACATATTTACCCAGTTCTTTTGCCTTTTTAGTTTGCCAAGTCCAAAAGTATTTGTGAGTAGCTTTACTAAATCTGACAAAAGGGAAAGACAAAGTGGCCTCAGCTCAGTTTCCTGAACTGAGCAGAATTTCAGTTGTCTATGCCACAAATACATCGTCAATTCATTACAGAACCTATACACCAGATACCTTGTGATAATGACTTTTATTATAGATGAGCTGCAGTCTTGCTACTTTTCTAACCTAGAAGTGTTTGTTGCATTGCGTTACGTAGGGTTACGTAGTGTATGAAAGCGCTGCCTGATTGCATTAATTTCTGTCTTTGGTCAGCTTCCCTTCTATGCAGACAGAAATTTTTGCTGTTGTGCCATACCAAATTTTATCTTCTCTTTTCACCTGGTTGTCTTTTTGTGTAGGTGAGAAGTACCTGTTTGTGTATGGCGGCCGCTCTGCTGTGGAGCCTGTGCTGGGGGATTGGTGTTTCCTGCGTGCTCAGGAACTTTCCTGTGCTGTGGTAAGTACTTGGGGAGGCCTTGGGGAGTAGGAGTTGTGCTTAGGGATATGGTTTAGTCATGGTCTTGTCAGTGTTAGGTTAGTGATTGTACTCGATGCTCTTAGCAGTCTTTTCCAACCTAGGAAATTTGGTGACTCTGTGAAGTTGCCTTCACAGATGCAGGTGGCTGTACTGGGAACCCAGCTCAATCATGGTGGCGTTACTGCATTGAAGCGGATGGCCCTGGCAAGTGAACACCTTGATGTTCAGTGGAACACAGTCTTCTCTCAATGGTTGAGGTTGGAAGGGACATCAGGAGACCAGCTAGTTCAGCAGCCTTGCTTAAAACAGGTCTAACTAGAACTGGTTGCTCAGGATATTGTCCAGCTGGTTTTTGGTTATCTCCAAAGGTGAAAACTCCACAACCTCCTTGGGCAACCTGTTCCAGTGCTTGACCACCTGGAATGAAAGGGATTTTTATATTCAAGTAGACTTTTTCTATATTTCAGTTTGTGCCTGTTGCCTCTTGCCCATGTTGGTGGATGAGAACATTCTGTCTCTGTCTTCTTTCATCTCTCCAATTAGGTGATGCAGTGAAAAACTCAATAACCAAAGTTGTTAAGCAGGCATTCTTTATTTTGCATTGCCAGATGCACAGGGGATCACTCCTCTAAATGTGCGTCCCAATATACAAGCTGGGTACACAGTTTATATGCAGGCTGAACACACAGATTCATTCTGTTTCTTAGAAAGGGCAGTCTTGTGCTAATGGCTTCCTGGGATTCATTTACACAGTCCAAGCATGTGTAATAAAATTAGGGTTAGGGTCTTTTCTCCCCTCAGTGGTCTTCGTGACCTCTGGTGGACATTTACTTCATCTTCTCTTCTTCATCACTGTGTTCTTTTAGTGACCTAAAGCCTAAAATCCTTATTCTTGACACAAAACCGGTTCTTGTCTGTTCAGCACGCTTGGGTGCCTCAAGATGTCTTCTTGTCCTGGTCCCAGAGATAATCGCTATCTACAAGGTTATGAATGTCCCAGTATTTCCCTACTATACAATTACCCATATATTGTTGTTGCCTGTTTAAAGATTAGTAAAACTCCATCAGACATCCCATCTCCTGCCTTCAAGGCATTTACCCATGTTGATAATTTTTCCCTGTGAGCATTCTCAGTCACTGAGGTGAGCTGCTCTGGTGCCGGCACAATTTGCAGTGGATGCTGTAGTGTGATATACAAGGGAGTTCCTGAACCAAGGAAACCATGGGGGAGCACAGAGACAGGGCCAGGAGCAACCTGCTCAGTGCAGCAGGCACATCTCCATGACTACCCCACCTTCCCAGGTGCCCTTGTACAATACGTACAAGGCTCTGCAATTGGAAGTGAACAATGATGAGGATGGTGGTCTATATAGGTTGGAGGTGTTGCCAAGGTTAAATCAGCCTACACCTTGCATCAGAGTCACTTCCATTAAGAAAGAAAGACTGGTCATTGCCATAGAAGTCTCTTCTGAGGGGATCAGAAGGCCCAATATGCAGCCCCGATCTGCTTCTGAGGGCCTCCATGTGGCCCAGGTCAAAGATGTTACAAGAACTTCCTACCTCTGTTTATTGTCCATTATTGCTTTTTGATGTAGGCAGCAATGAAGTTGCAATAAGAAGTCCAAGGGCAATCAGGAGAGATTTCAGGGCCTTGGTACAACTGGTCAAGGGATCAGGAGCACATTTAGTGTTTTCTCTGTCCTTCCAGTTGCAGGGATTGATCTTGGAAGAAAGAGGAAGACCCAGCTGATGGATACCTTGCTCTGTGACTGGTGACTCTGGCAGAATTTTAGGGTTTTTTTAGATCATGGATCAGTTTACACAACACCAGGCCTGCTGGCGACACTCTCGGGGGGAAAAGGGTGTTTGCACAGAGTGTGCAAGAATCATTTATAGACCTTTAAACTGGACTTGGAGGGTAAAAGGGATAAAAGCATCCTTGCTAGTGATTAGCCACAGGACAACACACCAGTGTTTGAGGGATGTTAGTGCTCACACTAAAGGTTTTCTTTCTGCCTGTTAGTGCTGCAGTTCAGCTTTTTATCCTGCTCTTTGGTCTGGGCCACTGGTCACCTTCTTTGCTGGTCACTGCATTAGTCCATGTGTTTGGAAACCTGTGGTTTTCAGGTGTGTGTCTTGAACAGAAAGCAGCATGCAAGAGTGCAAATAAAGTTACTTCTAATAAATGTACTGAAATTCAACCCTACAAAGAGTGAAAGATACTAAATATACTGAGGGCCAGAGAAATACTGGAGATGGTGTAAATGGTCATGCTTCTACATAGTCATCCCTGGAAGAATGTGTATAGGTTGGGTTTTTTGATTGTTCCCTGTCATGCTTACTCTTTTTCTTCCAGTAGCTGTTTCTATTCTATGTCAGGAAAGAATGTTGCATCCCAGGGGACATACAATAGGAAGAGATGATTTAAGAGCCTGGACATGAAGATGATATGTAGATTGGCAAAGTTCAAGCTTGGACTTATGTTTTCCTAGATTCCTGTTGAGGGTCCAGTCCCAGAAGGCCGTCACTCTCACAGTGCCTGTAGCTGGAAAGGAGGAGTGCTGATTGCAGGAGGCCTGGGAGCAGCTGAGCAGCCCTTGGGTTCTGTTTTCTTTCTGAGGGAGCTTGGCGATGGCTTTCAGTGGCAGACAGTAGGGACGCAGCCTCCTCTCATCCCCAGGTAAGTAGAAGGCATTGTTCTGCAGTGAGTCCTGGGCCTGGCTCTGCCTGCCTCTTACTAATGGATTCAGTTTCCTTTTAAACACACAGGTATTCACATACTGCACACGTGCATGACGGAAAGCTTCTGCTTGTTGGTGGAGTGTGGTTTCACTCGTCCTGTGTGCCAGGCATCACTGTCATTGACTTAATGACTGGTCTCTGCTTGAACTATACAATTAACACGGTAAGTGCTGACATTTTTCTTTTGGGGTAAACAGTGTTGTGTGAAGGAATTTGGTAACTTGAGAGCTGTTCCCTGAAATGGAGTAGGGAAAGCAAGGAAAGAAAATTTGTGAGTGGAATAGACATTCCCTGTTTGAGGTAGAATCTAATTTTGAAGTCCACTTATCAGCCCAGAGAACCTAACAGTGTTAAGAGAGGGAGAGTTGGAGTGTGCAGAAGACTGGAGATCATGGAGCTGCTCTGTTCCAGCTGGGGAGCAGAACTGAGATGGGCACAAGCACAGTCATTTCATGATGTCTGCAGAAGAAGAGAACAGGTGAAACCAGAGCCTCCATTATCTTCATGGAGTTCTGTGATATAATTTAATTAAAAACATCATGGTGGGAAAATGCTGCTCTGGCTGCTGCCTGAAGTACAAGAAGAAAATTACTTGAAAATACTGAAACTCTGCTTAAACATAAGAAAACTGTTTACTGTAAGGGTTACTGAACACTGAACGGGTTGCTTAGAGAGGCTGTGGTGTTTCCATTTGTCTTGGTTTGAAAGACAGGTGTCTGCCAAGGAAGGCAGGAGCCCCCCCCCTTGGAATGGAAATGCAACCCCCTCCCCTCCGAATGCTTAGAATTTTGAAATTAAGGGGCTTTCAGGCAAAGATATCAGGAGTAGGAATAACAGTTCTTTACTAAATATATATATATATATCAAGGCAAACAAACAACAATAACTACGGTAGTAACAGGAAAACAGCACAGGGAACCCAATCCCAACCTCTCGGGGCTCCCGGGGAGCAGGGAGGGCGCGATGGTCTCCCCGCCGCTCCGGAGCCAGCTCAGTCCCCACGTGGCAATGGCCGACGGAAAACCCGCGTCACGAACCCGCCTGGGCAGACGATCCCGGTGTCCAGCAGGGTCCTCGGGAGACAGCAAGGGTAGGAGATAAAAACAGGGGGTGAAGCAGGGACGAATTCTCTCCAAGCTGATCCCGGAGTCCAGAGGATCCTTGGTAGGCGGCCAGGAGAGCAGGAGACACAGCAGGGAGAGCAGGAGACGCGGCAGGGGTGAGTTCTCCGCACCACGAGGGCAGCTTCTCCTCAAAAGCAGGGAGCCAAACCCCAGAGAGCCAGAGAGCCCCAGGGGGCTCCACCCAACCCCCTTTTTCCGGCAGGCTGGACCCCTCCCCCTGTGGCCAGGTCCTTTTGTCCCTCTTAAGTACAGCCATTAACCTTCCTGATAAACAAGTATGGAAAAATTCTTTAAGACAAGAAGGAAAACAGAATAACTCCCCAAAACCCCAACACCATTGTTGGAGATACTCAAACCCTGACTGGGCAAGGTACTGAGCAATCTGCTGTAGTAGAGCCTGCTTTGAACAGGGATGGTTGAACTAGATGATACCCAGGGGTCCCTTCCAATCTGCTTCTGTTCTGTGATTCAGTGAAGAAAATCATGCAGCTGATGTCACATAGTGGCATTTTAGCATACTCTGGGCAAAACAGTCTAAATCTGTGAGTAGATACTGTCTGTGATAATACTGCCTGGAGTACAAGAAAGATGTAGACCTGTTGGAACAGGTCTGGAGGAAGCCACAACAATGAGCTGGAACACCTCTGCTGTGAGGACAGGTGTCGCTGTTTATGCCGGGAGCGGAGAGACGCAGCAACATATAAGTT
>JANVCC010010342.1:65865-97282 GCA_025345505.1 Todiramphus chloris collaris
TTGCACCTCCCGCAGCGCTTGTCGCGCTTCCGGAGTCAATTTCCGAGGTGAATTCAAATCGGGGTCCCCCTTTAAAATATTAAAAAGCGGGGAAAGTTGCGTTGTGGTTAGCCCTAGATAAGGACGTACCCAATTGATGATACCCAGCAATTTCTGAGCATCATTCAAGGTTTTAATAGAATCTGAGAATTGCACCTCTTGGTGTTGTATAGTTTGGTCCAAAATTTTGACTCCTAAATATTTCCAGGGAGGATGCTTTTGAACTTTCTCCGGAGCCACTTGCAACCCGTAGGAATGCAGAGCAGCGAGCAGCCGAGGCTGTATCCTCAGCAGCTCATCCTGGGTGGACGTTGCCACCAGGATATCATCCATGTAATGGTAGCAGTATGCATCGGGAAACTGCTCACGGACTCCGGACAAAGCTTGAGCGACATACCATTGGCAGATAGTCGGGCTGTTCTTCATGCCCTGAGGTAGAACCTTCCATTGATATCTCTTTGCAGGTTCAGCATTGTTAACTGCAGGCACAGTAAAGGCAAATTTTGGTCTGTCATTAGGATGCAAAGGAATTGTGAAAAAGCAATCCTTCAGATCAATGATCAGGATGTCCCACCCTGTTGGAATCATGGTGGGTGAGGGCATACCAGGCTGCAATGCCCCCATACCTTCCATCACTGCATTAACTTTTCGGAGATCCTGCAAGAGTCTCCATTTCCCTGATTTCTTCTTAATTACAAAGACAGGAGTGTTCCAGGGACTAGTGGAAGGCTCAATGTGTCCCTGCTGTAACTGTTCCTGAACCAGCTGACGAAGGGCGACTAATTTCTCATTTGGTAGGGGCCACTGCGATTCCCAGATCGGTCTGTTAGTCAGCCACCGCAAAGGCAGCGTAGGAAACTGTGCGCCCTTCCGCACAGTGACCCCTATCAAAAATTTGTCCCAATTCGTACCCCCCAAGCTGCCAGCACGTCCCGCCCCCAGAGGTTGACTGGAGCATTAGTAACATAAGGCCGAATTGTAGCTGTGTGTCCCTCTGGGTCTTTTACCATTACAGGTCGTTCGCTTAAATAGCTCTGTGCGGTTCCTCCTAACCCTGAGATAGCCGATCCCACAGGGGCTAAAGGCCATGAAGGAGGCCACGCAGAGAAGGAGACAATCGTTACATCAGCACCCGTATCAATCAAACCTCGAAGCTGAGTCTGGGGCGGACAAGCGTTTGGCAGGACTAGGGGACATGTCATCTGTGGCCTTTGGCTAGAGATGTCTGCAGTTCAGAAGATCTGAGGAAGTCCTGTAGGTCCACTGCCGCTATCGTTGCGAACTCGTTGTTCTGTCCTGGGGACACATGACTTAAAAGGCATTAATTGAGCAATGCAGGTCTTTTCAGGGATAGTAACAGGGGGATTGGGCGTGGAAACCATAGCATGAATCTGGCCTGTAAAGTCATCATCAATAGCTTCTGGGTGAACAAAGATCCCTCGGTGGGTAACATTAGGTTTTCCCACGAGCATTGCACTGAGTCCCTGACCTAGGGGTCCATATGCATTCAAAGGGACTTTATAAATACGACTAGAATCTAGGACGACTGTTGTTGTGGTGTAGACGTCACCCCCGGCTGATCCTGGGCTGCCGTCTGTAAGGTGGCTGGGTAGGCCTGTGTCTGTGCCATTCCCTGGGGGATCACCTGCATCGGAGAGCAATTCCCCCTTTTTGCACCCCGGTGTGAGTTTCCCGACAGAGGCCGACCGTCGGCATGGCGCAGAGATCTGCAGGATTCTGCACGATGACCTGGCCTACCACACCTCTTGCACTGGGGGGTCCCTGTGTTTTCCTTTTGCCTTGGTTTAGCCCTTTTCCGTTTGCTCCCAGCTTTGGGCTGCTTCGGTTCACGATCAGAAGATGCGTGAACAGATGGCAGAAACGCAGCCAAAGCAGACCTTTTATGGCTCACAGACTCCACCTTAGCACAGGCTTCAATCATATCTGTGAGTGTAGGCTCCCCTGGTAGAGCATTGATGATTTTTCTACACTCATCGTTGGCATTATCTCTTGCGAATTGCGTGCGCAACATCTGCCTCAATGAGTCATCTGCAACCTGCTTCTCAAGGGCGGCAGCAACCCTTTCTACAAAGCTTAAAAATGGCTCTGTCTGCCCCTGGTGTATTTTTGTATACGATGTGTCGGGAGTAGCCGTGTTCATGGTCTTAAATAGAGCTGCCATGCCAACCTTTTGAGCTTGCTCTATGACTTGAGCGGGCCAGGTGGCCTGGAAATCAGGATTAGAGTAGTTATCAAGTCCCATAAGGGCATCTACTTCAACGTCATGTCTAATGTCAGTGGAAGGCAATTGCCTATTTTGTAGTGCAGCCTTCTCAGACATCTTTCTCCAGGTAGTCTCAAAAAATTCAAGTTGTACAGGTTTAAGTATAATCTGAGCTAAGTGCTTAATATCAAATGGAATAAGCAGATCAGCATTCAGCACTCTAAGAAGTTGCATGAGTTCAGGAGAATTAAGCCCATACTGTGCCACTTTGGATTGTAAATCTTGTACAACCTTCCAAGCAAAAACGTCATGTCTATCATGTTGACCTGAATTTGGGGCAGCCTTAAACACAGGATAGGCATGGACATCCCCTTGCGGGGGGTTACTATCACCTTGAGTTGGTGGCACACCCTTTTGAGGTGTTACAGCAGTCTCCTGATCCTGCATAAATTCCCCTGACGTTTCTGGCAGTCCCAGTTTGTCTAAGAGATCCCAGTTGCGCTCCTCCAGAGCCCGCAATTTAACCGACTCCCAGAAACGCCTGCTGTTTCTTGGACGGACAGTTACAGTACAGTCTGGGAGTGTCCAAGGATGGCCCTGCAGCAACCGCTTCTTCCGTTGTTCGGCTACCACAGCCTTCCACCTTGAGGCAGGCGTGCCCTCTGTGTCACTGCCCGAACCGTCAGGCAGGGGTTTCCCGGAGGACCCCAGCACGAACAATGGAGGCGGGCAGGGCACGGGTGCCGGGCTGGAGGGCGGTGCGGCGGTGGGGGCCGCAGTCGGTTGCGCAGGGGGCAGCAAGGCAGCCGGCTGGGGCGGCGCAGTTTGGGGCGCCGCCGGCGGCGCAGGCGGATCTTGTGACGGAGCCGCCTCCGCCGCTGGAGTCGGGGCAGTCAGCTCGGCCGGCGGCGCCGGAGCTGCCGTCTCCGCCTCCACCGGGGCCGCCGTTTGCTCCGCCGCTGCCGGTTCCGCCGCGGGAGCCGGCGGCACTTCCGCGTTCGGAATTCCCGGAGCCGGCACTTCCGGCCCGGGTCGGCCCGGCACGGCTCTCTCAGCGATCGCCCGCAGGAGCACCTCGAGCAATTCCGCGAGCTGCTGAGATATCCTCAGCAGATGTTCATCCATCCCTGCCAGCCGTTGCGTTAACAGGTCCATCATGTGCGGCTGCGCCTGCGCATGGAAACACCCAGAGAAGGGCGCATGCGCGGGGCTGCCGGGCGCCGCGGGCGCTCGTGGAAAACTCCAGGGTGGCGTGAACGCAGCGGGCGCGCGCGTAGAAAACCTGGGTGCCGCCGTGGAGCTCCAGGTCACCGTTAGACCGGGCCGGACAACCGTAGAGGCCGTGGGAACGACCGGCACTGTTATATTTGCCGAAGGGAGCGGCGCGGAGGAGACCAGAGCCGCTGGGCTAAGGAGCGAGGGGCGCTCCGAGCCATCGCTCTGCTTAAGCGTTTCCGCGAGCTGCTCTGCAGGCGTCGGGTATTTGGGGGGAACATAATCCCGGGGCCAGGTGTCTTGCCCCTGAACGGGCTGTAGGGCCGGCACCGGGTCCTGTGGGGCCGGAGACGGCTCCTCGGTGCGGTTGCCGTCGGCTGCTACACTGAGTTCAGCAGCGTCCCCCTTAGCGGCGTCCCCTTCTGAAGCCGGCACCCCTCCCCCGTCGCCAGTTTCAGACTTTAGAAGCACAGCAAATACAGCTCTCCAAGTGCGAATCAAGTCTGGCAGCGTGTCGTCCCCGTCGGGGAGCTCACGACCGAGCCTGGTGCCCAGCTGCCGCCACAGCTCTAAATCAAAGGCGGTGTCAGAGCTCAGGAGAAACTGGTGCTCAGCTGCCCATTGCAAAAGAGCGCGGAGGGCGTCCTCCGGAACAGCGCTCTTTTTGGTAGCCAGGAAATTCTTCCAGGCCAACAGCACCACGCTTTCTTTCAAGTCGCAAGTCCCCATCTCGGCAGGGCTTTTCTAATACCCCGGTGCCTGGACTGGTCCCGGCCGCGAACCTCGGAGCTGGGGGGGATAAGGAGGGGGGGGGTTGCGTACCTCCCGAGAGCTGCTCGGCTTCGGCTGGTGCGGGTCGGACACGTCGCGGGTCACCAAATGTCGCTGTTTATGCCGGGAGCGGAGAGACGCAGCAACATATAAGTTCAGCAAGAACAGGCAAAAGAAGCTACTTTATTAATTTACAACCCCATTTTATATACCCTAGCCCCATAGGGCGATTGGTCAGTGATCACCCATCTCCTAGGGTGATTGGCTAAAGTCCTAGAGCACTATTTCAAAATATTTTTACAATGTACCATAAACAGAACTTATCGAAACACCATGTGTTAGTCAAGTTTACAAAACTGTCCTACTGTTTCTCATAACACTGGTGAGAAAGGCAGGATTCTCAACGAATATTGTGAGAACCTAGGAAAATTCCTCTGCTAGCAGCTCTTCAGCATCCACAGACAGGCTGAAAGAATTGGGGGTGAAGAAGAAAAGAAGATTCCAGGGAGACCTTATTGTGGCCTTTCAGTACTTAAAGAGGCCAGTCAGGAAGATGGGGACAGACTTTTTAGCAGGGCCTGTTGCAACAGGACAAGAAGTGATGGTTTTAAACTAAAATAGAGAGATTTAGACTGGAGGGAAGGAAGATGATTTTTTTTTTTCCAGTAACACTGAGGGTGGTGAGACGCTGGCTCAGGCGATCCGGACAGGTGGTAGATGCCCCATCCCTGGAAACCTTGGTCCTCAGCTGTATAACTGTATACTTTAGACTGTCTCCCTTGTGGTGAAGAGGGCATCACTGCTCATTGCTTCTGATAGAAGAATCTAGGAGACATCCAAAGGCACTGGCAGACAACGTGCTTTGGTAGAGTACTTCACAGGAAAGCTCTGGAACTGCTTGTCATGGTACATGGATGCCAGAGTTTTACATGGATTTGGAAAGTCACTGGCTGTGTTCTGGGAAGGAAAAATGTTACAGTTGAGTACAAAGGCATTTCCTCTTATAAAAATCACTTAACTGCAAGTCGTTGACTGGATGGAGTACACTAGAGGATTATATCATGGTTTCCCTAATTGTCTAGTTTTGCCCACATTTGTGGGTGGTATAATGGACTAAATAGTCCTAGATGGGACCCAGTATGACTGTTCTTAACTTTCTAATGAAGGTACCATATGAAATGTGTACCTCATACAATGTTGTAGAAATATGTTGAAGTCCTGTGGGTTCACAATCTCCTTTCCCTTCCTAGGAGTGTCTGGAGTGGCCGTTAATGCTACATAATCACAGCAGTGTCTTTCTGCCAGATGAGAAGGAGTTGGTGCTTATTGGTGGTGGTGGGAACTGCTTCTCCTTTGGGACGCACCTGAACCCAGAGCCTGTCTCATTGAGCCTCAGTGACATCCTGACCCAACCACTGACTGGGACCAAACATGACTGAACTGTGCTGCTGCTCTGTGGGGAGACACCTCCTCACTGTAGGTCTGAGAGCAACAAAGTGTTTCCACAAAGGTTTTGTATCCAGAGTTCATTTGTAAAGGTACAGATTTTGACAAGGGGTCGCATACCTCCTCTGTCTTCTTTTTGTGTTGCTGGAAATAAAGTATCTTGGAAGTAGCTCTGTGGTGCTAGCAGTGATCCTTGGAGGTGCAGTGAAGAACAGTGCTGTGCTCAAGAGGGGCATGACTGCACAGTCCTGATATAGAGGTGCAGTGAAAGTCATAGAGTCAAAAAATCTCAGGGTATCACCTTTGCTTTCAGCTGCGAAATGTATTGCTTTCCTAAGTACTAAAGTTGTGTTTGTTGAGCACTTCCAGGCTATCTTCCAAACATCTCTTCCTAGCTCACTCGTTAAAGAAATACATGCTGGAAAACATTTTTGCAAGCTTTTCTACACTCCTGTATGATTTTCGTATGTTTGAATTCAAGTTTTCAGAGGGCAAGGTTTATATAACCGAAAGTAAAGGTGCTAGCCTCAAAATTCTTGCTGCACTGGATGAGATGCATGGAGAAGGGGAGATTTAGCGAGAGAATTCAACCTTTTTTTGCGGGCTGTATGAGGACACCTCTGGAAGTTTGCACTTTGTGAGTGCAGTTGCAGCTCTTTGGAAGGCAACATGTTTTATTGCTGATGCAGAGGTGCTAGCTTCAGATTTGGAGTTTGCGTACAAAGAGACTGATGTCCTGCTAAGCTCTGTAGGAATGTATTTCTCTAAATGCAATGCAATTATTAGTATTAGTATTGTTGTTGGGTTTATTATTGTTGTTATTAATTATAGATAGAGATATGGTTTATTTTCCTATTAAAAAAAAAAATGGGATAACCTGGTCAGTAATGGCGGCCATAGGCCCTTTATCCTGGGACTCCATGTCCCGCATGCCCTGCGACACCAATAGTGTACCGGAACCCCTGTGCTCCGGGTCTGCTCCTCCCAGATATACCTGGGGACCGCTCTGGAAGACAGGATGTCCTGTATCCCACAGCACTCTGGGACACCAACTCCCTGTGGCCCGGGACTACACCTCCCCGAACGGCAGGGGAACGGGGGGAAGATAGGAACTCGCCTCCACTGGGACTATGCCTCCCAAAAAGCCCCGGGAGTGCAACAGGGGGGACGAGATCGCACTTGTCCCAGGACTACGCTTCCTGCACGGAAGCTCATTGTAGCGAGACTACATCTCCCAGGACAACAACATGGCAGACAGGAAGGCCTGAATTCTCTTGCCTGGAGCCAGGCGGCGGCTCTGCCGTAGATACCAAGTGTGACGGTGTCACGGGGAGGCAGTCGGTCGCTCTCTGCATGTTTCAGCCTGTCGGTAACCATGCGGTTCCCTGGGCATGGCGGGAGTTGTAGTCTCGAGACACGAGGCTGCTGTCCAGGAGAAGTTTAGTCCTTGCGGACGGGGCTGCCGTCCCACCACAGCGGTTTCCCGTGCATGCTGGGAGCTGTAGTCCCGGCTCACGTGGCTTCTGGTCAGCCGTGTGGGTTCCCGGGGGATGCCGGGGCGTGCAGTCTCGGCACAGAGAGCTTCCAGACCCATCTCCTCTGTAGCCTAATGTAAAGGTGGCAGGTCCATAGTGTTTGGGCCTGTGAATGGGCTGCCGGGAGTAGGGGAGGGATAAGCACGAGAATTCAGGGCTAGCAGGTTTCCTGTGTGAACAATTCCTAGATGTTTCCAATTACTGTTGTCGGTTCCTTGGGAAAAAATAAGGTGGATTTTTGACGACAACTTCTTCTGTATCTTGAGGTAAAGGTGGCAGATCTGTACTTCTTGGCACTGACAATGGGCTGCCAGGAGTAGGTGAGCATGAGAATTCAGGGCTAGCAGATTTCCTGTGGGAGCAATCCCTAGATGTTTCCAATTATTAGTGTCAGCTTGTTGAAAAAAAAAAAAAAAAGGCGTATCTCTCAGAACAACCTGTTCTGTATCCTTAAGTGTAGGTGGCAGATCTGTACTTCTTGGCGCTGCCAATGGGCTGCCAGGAGTAGGTGAGGGTGAGCATGAGAAACCTGGGCTAGCAACTTTTTTTTGGGAGCAATCCCTATCTGTTTCTAATTTTTTTTTTTTCTCAGTGACCACAAAGCGATAGAATTTAAGATCCTCAGGGCAGCTAGGAGGATGTATTCCAAGCTTATGACCCTGGACTTTAGGTGTGCAGACTTTGATCGCCTCAGGGATCTGGTGGCCAACGTGCTGTGGGACAAATCTCCAGAGGGTAGGGGTCCCAGGACAGCTGGTCAGTATTCAAGGATCACCTTCTCTGTGTCCAGGAGCAAAGTATACTGACAAAGAGGAAGGCAGGAAAGAATGCTAGGAGACCTGCCTGGATGAACAAGGAGCTCTTGGACATGCTGTCACACAAAAAGAAACTCCACAAGGAGTGGAAAGGACAGCTAAAATGGGGGGCATACAAGGAAGCTGCCCGAGCAGCTGGAGACCTGGGTAGAAAAGCTAAAGCTCAGATAGAATTAAATCTAGCCAGGGAGATCAAGGGGAACAGCGAAAATTTCTATGGGTATATTAATGTCATGAAAAAGACTAGGGAAGGTGTGTGTCCTCTCAGAAAGGAAATGGGAGAACTGGTGGCAAGTGGTGCTGAGAAGGCTGAGGTCCTCAATGACTTCTTTTCCTCAGTCTTCACTGGCAAGGGCTCCGGCCACACCCCCAGAGCCACAGAAGATCATGGCAGAGGTTGGATGAAAGAACTGCCCATAGCAACTGAAGATCGGGTTCGTGACCATCTGATGAACCTGAAAATGCACAAGCTCTTGGGACCGGACGGGATAGACCCACGTGTGCTGAGGGAACTGGTGGATGAGGTTGCTCAGCCGCTCTCTATTCTATTCCAAAAGCCATGGCAGTCTGGTGAAGTCCTCACTGACTGCAAAAGGGGAAACATAACCCCCATCTTCAAAAGGGGAAGGTGGATGAACCTGGGAACTATAGGCCAGTCAGCCTCACTGCTGTGCCTGGTAAGATCATGGAGCAGATCCTCCTGGAGGCACTGCTGAGGCAGAAGAATAAGGATGAGGTTATTGGCTACAACCAGCATGGCTTCACCAAGGGCAAATCATGCCTGACTAACCTGGTGGCCTTCTATGAGAAGGTCACTACATCAATGGACATGGGAAGAGCAACTGATGTCATTTACCTGGACCTGAGCAAAGCCTTTGACACTGTCCCACATGACATTCTGGTCTCCAAGCTGGTGAAACAGGGGTTCAATGGATGGGCAATTCAGTGGATAAAGAACTGGCTTGATGGCTGCTCCCAAGGAGTGGTTGACAATGGGTCTCAGCTGCTGAGATCCCCCTGTCACCCCAGAAATACTTATGGGCTCAGCTCCTCTGTATTTTGATGGCATTACCGTGCACTGCGTACCTGTATCAACCAAGGCCTTGTACCTCTGTGGATCTGACATCCAGTAAATCCGATTGTCCCTTTCCTCCACCTGACTAGAGGCAGGGCTCCTCTATTCCTGCTCCTGATCTGAATGTTCACTGTCTGACCCTTGCTGTGTCAAACCAGAAATCCCCTCATCAGGCTCGGTGGTGTTGATTTTATTCTTCCCGTATCTGCGGGATCGTCGATTGCCTTCTTGTGCTTCAACACTGACTGCATTAATGGTCTTCTTGGATGGCCCTTTTTTAACGGCTGTCTTCCCTCTCAATTCCTGTACATGGGCTTCCAGCTTAAAGGCTGGTTCACCATCCCACTTCCTCATATCCTCCCCCTGGTCACGCAGGAAGAACCAGAGTGCACCACGTGGCATACGCCTTGGGCTCCCTTTCCCTCTGACTGGCTGATTCCTTGGGGGACTCCTGATATCCAAGGCGCTAGCCCTTAGGGACATGGAGGTACCAAGACTCTGTCTTCAAAGTTCTGAAGCCCGGAAGCAACAGTTTCCACGGTTGGATTATCCATTTGTGGATAATACATTGCTGCCAAGCTGGCAGAATATGATGCCGGTGCATTCTTAATCACTTTCCTCCACATGGCCCTTGTACACCGAATATCCTCTGGATCTTTAGGATGCTCATCATTATCTAAATCCCCATAGATGACTTCCAGTACTGCTAGTTCCCTCAGGTACTGGATACCTTCATCAGCAGTGGACCATTTTCCTGAGGAGGTGGCATTCATTAAGTCTTCCTTGAATGGATATCTTGCTTTGACACTTGAAAGGAGCCATCTCCAGAGACTGCAAATTGCTGCCTCTTTTCCAATTCCTCTTTCAATGCCACGATTCCTAACAAGGGAGCCCAGCTGTTGGGTATCAGCCCCAGTATCCCAGCATCAAAGCAGCCAGGTAACAATCCGTTCCCCTATCTGGCGGCTGTAATCCTTCCTCAGGTCTCTAAGTTCTGACGAAGTCAGGGACCGGGTGGTTTCTGCCTCCTGCCTCAATTCTGTCACCCCCTCCTCCTGTCTTCCTGTTGAGGGTCCAGCTTGCTGGTCATGTTCTTCCTCCTCTTCCACATCCCTCACTAACCGAGGGTAGGGGCCTGTTGTTCTCCTCGTCCACTGCTTCTTTTTCACTACTGGGGCAACTTTGGCAGTTGTGGTTGCCGTCCCTATCTCAACTCCGGTGTCTTCAGATGCAGTTTGGGTCCCTGCCTCAATCACAGTCCTCTGAGAGTACTCGACTGTGGCTCGATAGGCACAGGCCAGGCCCCAGTACAGCGCTAAGAGCTGCTGGTTATCATCGGGGTAGACAAGGCACCCTTCTATTAGATGCTGTGTCAGCTTGCCAGGGTTGCTTGTCTGTTCGGGGGTAAAGTCCCAGGCTACTGGAGGTGACAACCATCCTAGGAACCTGCCCAAATCCTGCCAGACCCCTTGC
Organism: Todiramphus chloris collaris; assembly: GCA_025345505.1. Classification (NCBI taxonomy): domain Eukaryota; kingdom Metazoa; phylum Chordata; class Aves; order Coraciiformes; family Alcedinidae; genus Todiramphus; species Todiramphus chloris. The sequence continues at coordinate 76,459 of JANVCC010010342.1, forward strand.
CACCCAGGGACAGGCCGTCTCAGGGCACATTTCGGTGCCACCCCACCTGAAACTTGTCTCCTCTCAGGCCAAACTGGGGCCAGACTACACACAACCCAGATTAGGCCAACGATATTGATTAGTAGTATCAAGAAGCTCACATAAGGGTGGACGAGGACCTTGGGAGCATGCACGAATAAATCATCTACATCAATTTCCGGTAGAAAGGGAGAGATAGATTCATTCATTTTCTCCCCAAGGTAGCCCCCCCAACACAGCAAAGCCACCGATGCCAGCGTGAAACACATCGTTACTATTTGTGCCAGGGCGCTCCCGAGGCCCTTCATCCTCCCAAGACAGAAGCTTCCCCAGCACATTGAAGCTACCAGTGCAAAAGCAAAGCAGAGAGACATTGTTTTAGTAAACATTTTAGCAAAACACCAGATAAGTAGTGCAAGAAAACTCCGTGGCCTGCACAGGAGTTTGCTACTAATACCTAAAGCAAGCAAGCAGGCAGGCAAGCAAGCAAGCAGCTGCTCGTGCCCCCCATTGGGCACCAAAAAGAAACTGTGGTGGGGTGACCCTGGCACGGCACCAGGTGCCCACCAAGCCCTTCTCTCCCTCCCCCTGACCCCCTTTAGCACGGCACGCAGGGAGAGAATGAGACGCAAAGCAAGGGGTGTGGGTTATGATAGATAAGATGTTATTTTCTACTTCCCATCTGCAGGTGATGTCAGGCTGAGTCCAGGAAGCAGGGCTCCAGGAACACGCAGCAGACGCTTGGAGGACAAAGCCGAATGCCCCCCCATCCTCCTCCTGCCCTCTCCCTTTATAGTTGAGCTGACATCACACGGTGTGAAATATCCCACTGGCCAGCTCAGGTCAGATGTATCCTTGCCCCCATCTTGCACCCCCATTCTCTGGTGCCGTGTGAGCACTGGCAGTGATAACACGGGTGTGTTCTCAACACCCTCCAGCTCCCAGCGCTGCAGCGTGAGGGCTGGATGGGGAAAAGCAGCTCAGCCAGACCCAGTAAAACGTCACAGTCAAAAAAGTGACAACCGACTCACCCTAGCTCCCTCAGGAAAGGTGCTAGCCCGGAATTGTCTCACTCAATCTTCTCTTCTCCGTGCCTCTTCTTCACTGCAAAACGCACTCGCCTCTACCTCCTTTCCTTTCGGTTGTGCAACATGTTGCATGCAAAAGTGCGCAATTCGCTATTTTGCGGCGCAGTCAAAAAAGTGACAACCCTGCACAGCTCATTAGAGCTGCTCCATAGTGAAGTTAAGGAGGAAGATTTCAAAGTGCAGGGGGGTCTGGACTGTTAGGAGAAGCTGTCCCTTGAGGTTTCACTATATATGGACAACTGGGCTCCTCACCTGCCCAGCCTCCACGTTCGTGTCACTGGCCACGTGGGACTGCCATCCCTGTCCTTGCCTCAGACTTCTCCCCTGCTCTCTGCAGCTGGAGTTTACAGCTCCTTGTCACCAGCTCCCACCTGCTCTCCTCAGAGAACTGGCTGCACACAGGCACAGGAGAATTTCTCCTCTTTGTAAGAAAACAAAATTAAAGCCTGATGAAGTTTCATGAACAATCAAACACCCTCTGTAACCAACTGCTCAAGAGAAGCTACGTCTCATGCGGTTGCCTCTCTACAAGGGAGAATCCAAGGAGAAGTAGTTTAGGTAGGGACATACAACAACACAGTTAAAGAGTTGTCTAAGGAAACCATTATACGGTTGAAAGACATGTCAGCTTTTGCTCTCTGAAGCTCAAAGCAGCCAGGAGGAGAAAGGAATCTGAATGAACAAAGAAAAAGGGCAGAATAAAACTGGAGAAGAAGGGAAAGGGCCTTTGCCGGGACAGTCTGAATCTGACTTTAGAGATGGTCTTTGTGTCCTCGACAGGGCAAAATAGATTAAAGATGAGATAAGTAGATGGCGTAAGCTGCAAGTCAGGATATGGTCATGATTTAGCAGCAATTTCAGATCTATTGATGGTGAGAGGGGGATGAAAATGTTGTATTTGAGCAGCACTTCATCGTTGACCAGTTGGAAATGAACAAGTTGATTCAGGAGAATAGGTTCCAATCCAACCAGCAACTTAAAGACAGATCCAGTAATGACAAGATTGACATTGACTCACTATGAGGTGTCTTCAACCCAGCCATGTGTCTGTTCATGAACACAAATCCCACAGACACAGAAATACTTGGCCAGTGGAACATGTAGGTACCCACACCTATAACAGCAAATGCATCAAACCAAACCCCTGGATCCGTAGAGCGGACTATGGTCAAAATTTCCCCTTTGAACTTAGAATTAACATTCACAACTCATGGGCATTTCTCAAGTGGTGGGAGTTGAGCCTTGAGTGAGTGCTCTCAGCCAGGCCTTGCGTCAACTTCATCGTCAGATGTTCCTGAGATGTGTCCCAACTCAATGGAGATGCAGGATACAGTCCACAGCGATCCAGGAGAGATCCAAGATTCTCATTGTGGGTTTGATTTCTAGGGTCCAAAATAATTGGCCTGGGTCAGGTACTTTTCCATTTTGGCCTCACCTGAGTGTCTCAACCTTCTGGTTTGTGCATGAGCAGAACTGGAGGGTCATGAAATTTTTCCACCATCTGCACATGCCCAGAACTGGATCCTGGGGTCCTGGTCCACCCACAAGTGTGCAATTCACCTTGAGGGGAGCATTAAAAATTCACCCACATTTCCCGACTCCTGTGCATGTTCCTGCTGCATTCAGCAGCACTCAGGAGCCAGGCTCCTGGTCCTGCCCCATCTCCTGTGCGTACTCGTGTGACATCACAAACCCCTGCACTCGCTGGGTGCCTGGACATCGCCCTTCTCCTGATAATTCACAAGTGACATCACAGACCCCTACACTAGTCAGGACTCTGGTCTTTGCCCATCTCCTACTCCGACACCTGTGACATCATAGAACGTTGCACAAGCTGGGAACTCGTCCTTGCCCATCTCCTGCTCACCCACCTGTGACATCAGAAACCCCTGCACAAGCCAAGGCCTTTCTTCTGCCCATCTCCTGTTCACCCAGCCATTACATCAATTTTATCTGCATGAGACAGGTCTCTGGTCATCCACCTGTGACATCACAAACCCCTGCACAAAGCAAGTCCTTCCTGGTCCTTACAAAAAAGGGGAGTTCTCCTGTCCCATCTCCTGCTCATCCATCTGTGACTTCACAAACCCCTGAACAGCCAGGCCCCTGCTCCTGCCTTGTGTCACACTCAACCACCTGTGACATCACAAATCGCTAAAGAATACAGGGGACTTCCGACCCGTCTCCTACTCATTCCCATCTGACAACACATTGTCCAGAAACCAGGACCTTCCTTCTACCCCATCATCTACTGCTGGGACTTTGGACTTGCTCAGGGTGTATGAGAAAATTTGAGCAAGCTGCATGAGAAAATCTGAGGGAGTTTATGCAAGGACGCCGCGTCCCTAACCACAAGAACAAGGAGATAAGTTAAGCAAGAAATGTAACAAGTTTCAGGGACTTGAGCGCGACTTGTAACAAGCTGAAGGAACTTGTGCAAGATAGCACAGACTTGAACGTCAATATCAGTGACCAATAAGGAATCAGGAGGCTGCATGATCGGCACGTGAACAGGTATAGGTGACCAATTGTATTAGTTAGGCGCTTCGCGTGATGCGTGATCGGGACAAACAAAATGTATATAAGTTACTGCATTTGTACAATAAATGGAGCTTGATTCCACATCATATTGGTGTGTTGTTCATCTCCGCTCACCCTCGGGCCGCGACATCTGGTGACCCCGACGATCACAGCTGGAGCTGTTTGGGATATTATTTCTCTGAGAGAAATGTTCCTGCAGACGAGAGACAAGGAGTGAGGAATCCCGGCCGTCCAAGAGAGACGGGAGCGCAAGACGCTGGTGGCCACAGCTGACCGGTGAGTCAGGCAGACAGAAGTCTGGGAATCAGGATGGGGAATGCTGTATCAGCAATCGAGAAGGCAGCCGTGGATGGGCTGCTGAAGTTATCAGAAAAGACTGAGCATAAAATATGGAGGTCAAATCTTGAAGATTTGTTGTTTTGGTGTAGACGACGTGGATTGCTCAAGGAGCCGTCCCAAGTTTTTAATGATGAACATTGGAAGACAATCGGAGGAGAAATCTGGGATAGTGTGCAGGCGGGGGTTAAAGAGGCGCAGCAGTTGGCTCGGACTTATCGCCTAGTCCGGTTGGTTTTGGAACAGCTGCAAGCGGATGCGGCAATGTTGGGAGCTTTAAAAGGGGCTATTGGCACAGGCGGACTCGGGTGCTGGGAGCCCGGAGACTGAGGGAACGAGGGAGGAGAGTAGAGTCTATGATGAACCCCAGAGTCAGGGTTCTGTCTACCCGGCTAGTGGGGGGTCGAGTAGCTGGGACAATGTGTCTGCCTATGAGGCAGAAGAACTTCCTCCTCCTTTAAATCCGTTTGTTGCAACCCTGGACGGCCCCAAGCCTATGCTTTCAAATCCTTTTGTCGCTGCTCCGGTAGGTAAGGGGCGATATGATGATTTGATACCTCCTTATGTCCCGCTAAGTGCCCTAGAGCTGGAGACAATGGAAACCGACCCAGCCGCAGTTCCTCTGCCCCCGGAGGCAGAGGAGGGTGCTCCGGACTTAAAGGAACACGAGCGGCTGATGCGGCAACTTTTGGACGAGATGAAACGGCTGGGCGGGGGGCGTCGAGACCTGTTAGATCTTTAGCATATCAAAGGGCTACGGAGGCGATTAAACAGGGCCTGGAGGCAGTGAGACAGTGGGTTGAAAAGGAACGGGATAAAAGGAACGACCTAAACTCGCTGTCGGAAAATTTAACGACGGGACAATTGCTTGAAAGGGCAAAGGAAGGAAAGCTTTTATTGTCGGAGGGGGAATTGCATGATCTTTTAAAAGCCCGGTTCGGGCCCGCGGAGGGACTGACTATGGAGGAACGACAAATCCTCCGACAACAGAGGGGTGCCCTGAGAAGGGATCAGGGGGATCCTGACTCTCGAAGGGGCGCTGCGACTGCGGCAGTGCCGGCTCGACTGGAGCCGCCAAGGGACCCAACGTTTAACGCGCAAACTCGGTGGCACGGGATTGTGAGTAATGCAAAATTAGAAGGGGATTTCGCGTTTGCGCCGTTGCTGTCTGCTCCGGTGTTTGCGACACCAAACGGACCGGAGTGGTGGCCATTAGACTGGAATTTGTTTCAGAAGTTACAAAGTGCAATATTGAGCTATGGTATAGACAATGAATTGGTTCGCCGCCAAGTGCAGGCGCTGTTTAAGTATCAGGAGCTGACCCCCTCTGATACTCGGGCTATAATGGAGCTAATATTAGGACCTACTGCGTATACTTTATTTTTGACAAAGTGGCAGGAGATTTTAGAAAATTATCAACTGAACAATTTAGATCTGCCACAGGATGACCCTCTGCGTCTGGCCAGTTTGTCACAGCTGATGGGGTCAGGGGAGTTCCGAGACCCACAGAGGCAAGCGGCATTGCACCCGCGTATTCTGGGTCAGTCTAAAGCAGCTGCATTGGAGGCGTTCGGAATACTCCCTCAAATTGGGAAGCAGTCTCCGCCATACATTAAAATAGTACAAAGCCCCGGTAAGCCATTTTTGGCATTTGTTGATAAGGTTAGCGAGGCAGTGGAAGCCACGCCGAATGTACCGCCTGAAATGAAAACGATCATGGTTAAGGAAGTGGTTGTTCAAAATGCTAATAGCAGCTGTAAAAGAATTATAGCAACTCAGCCCCCTACAGCTACCCTGGTGCAGCTGGTAGAAGCGTGTTCTCGTGCACCGTGGGAGGACGAAAAAGAGAAAGCACAAATTCACACCAGCGCGTTAGCGGTGGCTCTACGGCAGGGGCTGCAGGGAAAAGGGGATAGAGGACAAAGCTGTTACGGCTGTGGGCAGGAGGGGCACTGGAAGAAAAACTGCCCACAAAAGCGCATGCAGGCTCCTAAGGGTCCTGCTGCGGATTTCTCAGGGAATTGTTCATGGTGTGATAAGTTTGGGCATAAGGCACAAGAATGTCGGTCCTGCTTTAAGAAGGATGGCACCCCATTAGGGGGAGCGGGAAACGGACGGAGCCACGGCCCGAGCGCGGCCAAAAAATACTCGGCGGATCCGACTCAGAGAACCAGCCTGGCTGTCTCGACCAGCTCTCTGCTGCCACCTCCGGGAGCGCCGGAGTCGATTTGGCCCTGGCAAGAACAGTAAGCATTACAACTAGTGATGTCCAGGTATTAGATACTACCTCCAAAGGTACATTGGGGCGAGGTCTTTCGGCTCTGCTCATTGGAAGATCTTCTATTAGCAGACAGGGCATATTTGTGTTACCTGGACTAATTGATGCCGACTATACTGGAGTAATTAAAATAATGGTCAAGGTGTTTTCACCTCCTGTTACTATCCCTCAGAGTAGTAAAATTGCACAACTGATACCTTTTCGTAGTGAGGTGCCAAAAGGGACTGCTGGCAGCCGTGGAACGAAGGGATTTGGGAGCACGGGAAATAATTTAGTCCTCTTTACTGCCAGGGTAGGAACAGAACGTCCTGAAAGGGCGGTGGACATTTGGCAGGGAAATAGCTCCCTAAGACAAACTATGAATCTTTCTCAAATTAAGATGATGTTAGATACAGGTTCAGACATCACTATTGTCCCAGAAGGCGCATGGCCCCCGCACTGGCCTTTAAGGTCTATGGGGGATACTGTCACCGGAATCGGAGGCAGTCAAGCGACAAAACAAAGTGTGAATTGGTGTTTGGTCACTGACGACGAGGGCAACCAAGCTTGGGTTCATCCGTTTGTCATGCATACCCCCCTTTGGATATTAGGTCGGGATGTACTTTCGCAATGGAACCTCATGCTGCAAACGGCACCTTTTGTGGGGCGGCCACTGGGGGGCAGGGCCTACCCACTCTAAGACTGGAATGGACTACGATTGAACCAGTTTGGGTAGCTCAGTGGCCGCTCACTAAGGACAAAATCGAGCCCTTGCAGCAATTAGTAGAGGAGCAGCTAAAACTGGGTCACCTCCGACCTTCCACAAGCAGCTGGAATACTCCTGTTTCTGTAATACGAAAGAAATCTGGGAAATGGCGATTACTACATGACCTGCGCGCAGTTAATGCAGTGATGAAGGACATGGGAACTCTGCAGCCGGGATTACCATCCCCGGCTGCTCTGCCCAAGGACTGGCACCTGTTAGTGATTGATCTAAAGGATTGTTTTTTCTCGATTCCACTTCATCCTGAGGATATGGAGAAGTTTGCTTTCAGCCTGCCGGCAATCAGTAACAGCAGACCAGCACAATGGTATGAATGGACTGTGCTGCCACAAGGAATGAAGAACAGCCCAACAATCTGTCAGTGGTTTGTGGACCTGGCTTTAAAGCCATGGAAGACTCAACACCCACGTGCTCTGGTCTATCATTATATGGATGACATCTTAATAGCAACAAGGGAGCCACTCTCCAAGCACGCCGAGCAGTTGCTGCATAAAAATCTGGCCTCATATGGTCTCACGGTTGCGGAAGAAAAGGTCCAGCGTAATGAGCCCTGGTCATACCTGGGTATGACCGTAACCAGCACAAGGATTCGCCCAAATAAATTACAGTTGACCTCTGTTGTTAAAACAGTTAATGACGTTCAGAAATTGGTAGGGGATATTCAATGGATACGAGTCTGGTGTGGCATCACTAACAGTGAGATGTTCCCATTGATAGAGCTGTTAAAAGACTCATCAGACCCAGCGCAACCAAGGACACTGAATACAAAGGCGTTGAAAGCCTTGGAAAACATCGAGAAGAAAATTGCCCTAGAACAAACCTACCGATATCTACCCAGCCTACCGATAGGTATTGCAGTATATCAGCAACCAAAGGATGTTTCAGCAATTATTATCCAGTGCGACAAATCATCTATGTTTATTTTGGAATGGGTATTTCCTCCCGCTAGACCTGCGGCATCGGTTCAGTCTTATTCAGACGCTATTGCTGGCCTATTATTGAAGGCTCGGAAAAGAGTTCGACAGGTGTTTGGCATCGAGCCATCAGTGATGTATGTGCCATGGAAGACAATAGACATTATAGAGGCATGGACAGATCAGAATATCAACTTTGCAGTCGCCACGCAAGGAATCCCTCTCAGTGTTCATTACCCATCACACCCCCTGTTTAAAACATGCCTATCTCTAGAGAGGTGGCCAGTTGTTGTGGCCAACCCCTCTCAAGGATGCGCGTACAGTTTTTACAGATGCGAGCGGCAAGACAGGAAAGTATGGATATGCCTTTAGGGATAAGGAAAGATGGGAGGCAAAGGTGAAGATTTGTCAAGGTGTGTCCGTTCAAGTCCTCGAATTGCAAGCTGTGACGCTCGTTATCCAAACATTTGGGGAAGAGCCTCTGAATCTTGTTACAGATTACGCATATGTGGCAGGACTGGTGAACCGACTGGATCAAGCCCTTTTAGGACACGTAGGAAATGAAAACATCTATGCCTTATTAATCCAGCTGAAAGGGCAGCTCGAAGAGAGACGTCAACCATTATGGTGTGCTCATATGCGCAGTCACACCGGATTGCCAGGATTTCTTGCTGAAGAAAATGCCTATATTGATGGCCTGGTATCCACCTCTGCACAGCAGCCAAGTGCCATTTGTCAAGCACAACAATCTCATGCCTTTTATCATCAGTCAGCTCGTGCACTTAAGCAAGAATTTCAGATCACCAAGGCACAAGCCAGAGCGGTCGTTGCAGCATGTCCAGACTGCGCTCGAGCATCCCCACTTCAACCGTTTGGAACTAATCCGCGGGGATTACAGCCACGAAACCTATGGCAGTCGGACATTACCGAGATACCTGCTTTTGGCAGGCTAAAGCATATACATGTTACAGTAGACACTTGCAGTAAAGCAATTTGGGCTACGGCCACCCCCTCTACTTCTTTCAAATATGTTAAACAGCATTGGTTAGCTGCCTTTGCGGCATTGGGTCAGCCACATGAAATTAAAACGGACAATGGGCCTGCTTATACTAGCAAGGCTTGTGCGCAATTTTTGGGGAGTTGGAAGATCTTACATAAAACAGGTGTTCCCTATAATAGTACGGGACAAGCCATAATTGAACACAGACACCAAGACTTAAAACGCCTCGTTGCGGTTTTGAAATGTTTTAATGAAAGCATGTTATGTTATAAATTGGAAAAACATAGTGGGAGGGGACAATGAACCGCATGAAGTGCCCATGAAGTTGCACTTGGGAGACAATCCCACTGATTTTTCGCATTTTGGTGTTAATGTGGAAGTATGGGATCCTGTGGGGGGAGCCTGGCAAGGTGGTTTTAAACTGCTAACATGGGGTCGAGGTTATGCTTGTGTCGTTACAGGTGACAACACAAGGTGGGTGCCCACAAAGTGGATTCGACCAGACGTGTCAAACAGAAAGAAAGACGAGGACGACGACACATGAGGAGACCCTAATCGTTATTTGATTATAGTATCAACAAAACAAGATGTGGTATATTTTCTTGTCTATGTTAATAGTTGCAGTCAATAATGGGAGCATTGATGTAACAAAGTATAACCCTAGGGATAATGTTTGGGTTACGTTTGCTAATGCCACTAATCAGCAAGCCTTTTGCTTAAGCATAGGTAGTGTAAGCAATCCTTTTCGCACCTGCTTAATTGGAGTTCCCACATGGAGCCCCTCAGAGTTTTGAGGGGTGGCTGAAGGGGTTGGGGATTGGCCCATGGATAAGAAGTTTGATAATGATGTTCTTAGGCCGTTGTCTAATAGTTTTGATTATATTATTGTTGGGACCTTGTTTGATTCGATGTTTGCAGGACCGGTTGGAAGCCATAAGCCACGCTGTATTTGAAAAAAGAGGGGGAGATGCTGGGACTTTGGACTTGCTCAGAGTGTATGAGAAAATTTGAGCAAGCTGCATGAGAAAATCTGAGGGAGTTTATGCAAGGACGCCGCGTCCCTAACCACAAGAACAAGGAGATAAGTTAAGCAAGAAATGTAACGAGTTTCAGGGACTTGAGCGCGACTTGTAACAAGCTGAAGGAACTTGTGCAAGATAGCACGGACTTGAACGTCAATATCAGTGACCAATAAGGAATCAGGAGGCTGCATGATCGGCGCGTGGACAGGTATAGGTGACCAATTGTATTAGTTAGGCGCTTTGCGTGATGCGTGATCGGGACAAACAAAATGTATATAAGTTACTGCATTTGTACAATAAATGGAGCTTGATTCCACATCATATTGGTGTGTTGTTCATCTCCGCTCACCCTCAGGCCGCGACAATCTACTGACCCACTTGTGACATCACAAACCACTGCACGAGACAGGGCCTGCTCCTTTCGATCTGCTACCCATGATATCACAACCCCCTGCATGAGCCAGGGGTCTCCTTTTGCCCCATATCCTATCAATCCACCTGTGATGTCACAGAACCTTGCACAAGACAGGTCCATACTCCTACTCCATCTTCTGCTCATCCGTCTGTGGCATCACAAACCCCTGTACAAGCTGGGTCCCTCATCCTCGACAATCACCTACTTATCCACCTTTGACATCACAAAGCCCTGCACCAGCCAGGAGGCTCCTCCTGCTCCATCTACTATGAACGCACATCTGACACCACAAACCCCTGAAAAAGACAGTTCCCAGCCCCACCCGCTACTCATGGAGCTGTGACATCACAAACCCCTACTCAAGCCATGTGCCTGATTGTTCACTGTCTCCTACTCATCTCACTGTGATGTCATAGTGACCCATGCTTACAGGTGGGTAAGTGGGAGGTGGGGCAGGGTCAGGCCCCTGGGGGACCCAGCTTGTGCAGGGCATTGTGATGTCACAGACGGATGAACAAGAGTTGGTGCAGGAGCGGGGACCTGGCTTTTGCAAGGTTCTGTGATGTCACAGGTGGGTTGATAGGACATGGGGCAAGAGGAGCCCTCTGGCTTGTGCAGGGGGTTGTGATGTCACAGGTGGGTTAGTAAGAGATGGGAAGGAGAAGTCCCTGACTTTTACAGGATTTTGTGATGTCAACACAAACAAGGCTGGAGCAGTGACATGCCTTAAGCAGGAGTTTGTGATGTCACAGTTCCATGATTACTATACTGGGCAGGCAGGGGAATGGTTTGTGCTATGGGTTGTGATTTCACAAGCAGATTGGGAGGAGATGGGGCAGGAGAGCTCTGCTGTTTTTTTGTGGTTTTTTTGTGATGTCATGTGGATGTGTAGGAGATGAGCAAGGAGCAGGACTCGGCTTGTGCAGGGTTTTGTGATGTCACAGCTGAGGAGGATGGGGCATGAGCAGGCACCCGGCTTGTCCATGGGTCAGTGATGTGGCAGGTGGTTAAGTAGGAGATGGGGCAGGACCAGGACCATGGGTTGTGCAGGGCTTTGGGGTGTCTCAGCTGCATATCTTGTAGTTGAGGTAGGAGCACAGACCTGGCTTGTGAAAGGGTTTGTGATGTCCCAGGCAGATAGGTAGATGTGTCAGGAGGAGGTCCGTGATTAGCCTGGAGCATTGTGATGTCACAGACAGACGAGTAGGAGATGGGGCAGGAGCAGGCTCCTGTCTTGTGCAGGGCTTTGTGATATCACAGGTGCATTCCTAGTAGATGGAACAGGAGGAGCCCCCTGGCTGGTGCAGGGCTTTCTGATGTCACAGGTGGATGAGCACGTGGCCAGGGAGGACGAGGGACCCAGCTTGTGCAGGGGTTTGTGATCTCACATAGGAGTGAGTAGGAGATGGGGCAGAAGAAGCACCTGGCTTGTGCAGGGCTTTGTGATGTCACAGCTCCATCAATAGGACACAGGGCAGTCCAGGGACATGGTTTGTGCTGGGAGCTGTGATGTCACAGACAGATTAGTAGGAGATGGGACCGGAGAATTTCCCTGTTTTCTGGGGGGTTTGTGATGTCACACCTCCATGAGTAGGAGATGGCTCAGGGACGTGTTTTGTGAAGGTGTTTGTGACATCATAGGGGGATGACTAGGAGATGGGTAAGGACCAGGACTTGGCTTGTGCATGAGTTTACATCTCCATGAGTATGAGTTGGGGCAGGGAACCTCAGTTAGGAGGTGACCAGGTAGGAACAAGATCCTGGCTTCTACAGGGTTTTGTGATGTCACAGGTGGAGGAGTAGCAGATGGGGCAGTAGCAGGCAGCTGGTTAGTTTGGGGCACTGTGATGTCACAGATAGGTTAGGAGGAGACGGGGCAGGAGAGCTCTGCTGGGTTTTGGGGTGTTTGTGATGTCACACGTGGATGTGTAGGAGATGAGCAAGGAGCAGGGCTCGGCTTGTGCAGGGTTTTGTGATGTCACAGCTGAGGAGGACGGGGCATGAGCAGGCACATGGTTTGTCCATGGGTCAGTGATGTGGCAGGCGGTTAAGTAGGAGATGGGGCAGGACCAGGACCCTGGGTTGTGTAGGGCTTTGTGATGTCACAAGCAGAGGAGTAGGAGATGGGGCAGGAGAAGGCCCCTGGCTTCTTTAGGGGTTTCTGATGTCACAGCTCCAGCAAGACATCGCTCGGGTAGAGAAACTCATTGTAAAAGTCCGTCACATGGATGCCCACGTACCTAAACATCGAGCCACTGAGGAACATCAGAACAACCAGCAAGTTGATCAGGCTGCTAAAGTGTTCCAGACAGACTTAGACTGGGAACATAAAGGTGAACTATTTTTAGCTCGGTGGGCTCATGATACTTCAGGACATCAGGGAAGAGATGCAACATACAGATGGGCACGTGACCGAGGGGTGGATTTAACCATGGACGCTATTGCGCAGGTTATCCATGGCTGTGAAACATGCGCCGCAATCAAACAAGCGAAACGGTTAAAACCTTTGTGGTGTGGGGGACGATGGTCCAAGTATAAGTATGGGCAGGCCTGGCAGATTGATTACATCTCACTGCCTCAAACCCGCCAGGGTCAGCACTGTGTGCTTACAATGGTGGAAGCAAGCACTGGCTGGCTGGAAACCCATCCTGTACCTCATGCCACTGCCCGGAACACCATCCTGGGCCTGGAAAAGCAGATCCTGTGGCGACATGGTACTCCAGAGAGAATTGAGTCTGACAGGGGGACTCATTTCAAAAACAATCTCATAGACAATTCAGCCAAAGAGCATGTATCGAGTGGGTGCATCACATCCCCTATCATGCACCAGCCTCTGGGAAAATTGAATGATATAATGGATTGTTAAAAACTACTCTGAAAGCCATGGGGGGTGGAACCTTTAAAAACTGGGACAAGCATTTAGCCCAAGCCAGCTGGTCAGTCAACACCAGAGGAGCCATCAGTCGACCTGGTCCTGCTCAGTCAGACCCATTACACACAGCAGAAGGGGATGAAGTCCTTGTGGTGCATGAAAAGAATCTGTTGGGAAAAACTGTGTGGGGATTCCCTGCTTCGGGCAAAGGCAAACCCATTCATGGGACTGCTTTCGCTCAAGGACCTGGAAGTACTTGGCGGGTGATGATGGAAGATGGCAAAGTACAGTGTGTACCTCAAGAAAATTTAACCCTGGGTGAGAATACTCGATTCAAGGCTGTATATTAATTGCATAATACTAACAGTATTCAATAGGTGTCTTTCAGGATACCATCACGGTGATGGCAGGAGCTAGCCTCATCAAGCAGCATCCAGTAACCTCCTGAGATGAATCTGCAACCTGTGGACATGAACTGTGATGAATTCCATCTTCTACCCTGAGACTGTTACAGTGGATGGGAATCTACAGACATGAACTCAATGAACTTTTCTACAGAAAGAAATGATAACCTAGTGATGGGTGTGACATAGATGGTATGGAATAAGGGGTGGAATGTCCTGGTTTGAGTGAGAACAGAATTAATTCTTTTCAATAGTTTTACTTTTCAGCTCAGTTCTTCTAATTAACTGCACTGTCTGCAGTCAGCAGCCTGTTCTCACAGACAGTGGCTGCTTCCAGCAATGAGAGCACCCCATGGGTAGAGTCACAACCCTTGGTAGGGTTGGGGTGCAGACCAAGGCCACTGCTGGACCTTGTGCACCACATTGGGGGGGTGCAGAAAGTGAAAGACAGCACCTGCAGGGAGGAGCGGACAGGACAGGGGACCCAAACTGACCAACGAGGGATTCCAGCCCACAGACGTCACACTCGGTTTAGAGCTGAGGGATCCAAAGGGTCTCTGGGCTCTTCTCCTCTCTTGGCCTGCTTTGCCAGCTTTTGCTTGGCTTGGCTCAGGTCCTCTTTCGGTTCCTTCCTCAGAGCACCCAAGGAGGACTCTGTCCATCCTGCCTTCGATCCGCTCTGTGCTCCTGAACCTGGTACCAGAATCCAGCTCCTGAACACAGCTCCCATCTGCTGCGGGGCCCAGTCTGGGACTGCCCTGGTGCCTGCTCCACAGCATCAGTGGTGACGGGGATGGAATTCCCATCAGGAGGGTGGGGTTCCATACTGGTTTGTATAGATTTGTATGTATTCCATTTTTGTAATTATTAATTTCATTTTCATTCAAGCTGTTCTAGTTTCCTTTTCTAATCGCTAAATCTAGAGATACTTTCTCTTTCCCCTTTGGGGAAGGAGGGGGGTTGACAGAGAGTGTCTGTTATAGGTCTAAGGGGCTGCCCAGACCCTAAACCGTGACATTTCTCTTTGTGCCAAGGTGCTCCCGAGTCCCTTCATCCTCCCGAGACAGAAGCTTCCCCAGCACATTGAGGCTGTCAGTGCAGAAGCAAAGCAAAGAGGCAGTGTTTCGGTAAACATGTTAGCAAAACACCAGATAAGTAGTGCCAGCAAACCCTGTGGCCTGAATTTGCTACTAATATCTACAGCAAGCAATAGAAAAGCTGCTGCTCGTGCCCCCCGTTGGGCGCCGAAAAGGAACTGTGGTGGGGTGACCTTGGCACGGCACCAGGTGCCCACCAAGCCCTTCTCTCCCTCCCCCCAGCCCCTGTCAGCACGGCACGCAGGGAGAGCATGAGCCGCAGAGCAAAGAGCCGTGGGTTATGGCAGATCAGATGTTATTCTCTGCTTCCCGTCCGCAGGCGATGTCGGGCTGAGCCCAGGAAGCAGGGCTCCAGAACATGCAGCCGTTGCTCAGAGGACAAAGCCGAATGCCGCCCCATCCTCCTCCTGCCCTCTCCCTCCATAGCTGAGCTGACGGCACACGGTGTGGAATATCCCACTGGTCAGCTCAGGTCGGCTGTCCCCCCTCCCCGACCTTGCCCCCCAGCCTCTGGTGCCGTGTGAGCGCTGGCAGTGATAACACGGGTGTGTTCTCAGCACCCTCCAGCTCCCAGCGCTGCAGCGTGAGGGCTGGATGGGGAAAAGCAGCTCAGCCAGACCCACTGCAGCAGGAAAAGCCATTTTTGAATTATTCCTTTCATTTAGGCAGCAAAAAATCTCTGTTTGAAGGAAACCATTTCAATGGGTATTTTCTGGTTTGGAAAGCTTGTCACAAAAGGCACGGCCGCTGTGACACAGCTGAGCTGCAGTTTGTGATGCAAGGCTTCACAAGGCAACTCTGAACCTTTAGTGCACAACACACAAATACGCACAAACTCATTATTGGAGGTTTCTCCTCAGTGGCTTAATAAGTAGACTGATAAAAAAGTTTTGAAGATCACATCTTTTGAATTTTTCCTACTTGGTGTTTTCCAGCATTTTTAGTCCACTTAGAAGAAATGTCACAGTACAACCATCACTTCTTTGCCTGTTCCACTTGTTCCACTTCTGTGGATTCTGTATTTGCCTACAGAAAATTTTATTCAGGAGTTTTGAACCTTGCACAAGAGAATCCTACCTGTAGTGAAAGTTCAATCCAATCCCTCAACTTCCAAACGGGGAAAAGAAAGGCAAACCAGTGATGTTATTTCTGTGTGAACTCTGGGAAGCTGTCTCATGTTCACACAGAACAGTTAAGGTTCTACACTAAAAATTGTGAACAGTTTACTGAAGAAAGTTATCATTGTAGATGGAAGTTAAAGAGCTCTATAGGGTCTATATAAAGAGGTCTATAGGGTTCTCTAGGTGCTCAGTAGGGCCTATAGAGGATCTATAGGGGGTCAGAGGGGGCTACACTATCAGTCTGGTCGCAGTCAGTGCAGCTGAACTCTCCCGGCTCCGGATTCACCCCAGGACACTGCACTCCCCGGCCAGTTGCGCTCCACGGGCTCACGCAGCCCGGAAGGAGCTGGTGGCGCCAAGGACAGACTCTTGCGACTGGCACCGTGAACAGAGCAGTTTATTGAGAGCCACAGCAGCGCAGGGTCTGGGGGACTGACGGTGAGAAATCCACTGTGTGCAGAGCACGTCTAGCTACACCAAACGCGTTCATGGAAAGAGCAGCTCAAGGAAGATTCTAAGTTTAAAGTCCAGATCTCACCCAAAGGCGTCCCTAAGGGGCGGGAGCGATGCTCAGCCCGTCGACTGATCCCAGGAGTCAGAGACGGTCAGCGGTGGTATCTGCCCTGGCTTGGCCACGATGATGTCTCCCCTGACATCCCCCCTTACTCAAACCAGCTTTAGAATCATTTTTAGCTTCAAGGTGGAGCTTGAGTGACTCTCGTCATAAACACCTTTACTAGGATTGCTGTACGTTTCTCTCGCTTCGCTTTTAAAGATCGAGCTGAAGAAAATCCACAGCACAAGCTCAGGGAGGGGTGGTGGCACTTTGGAGGCGGGCAGCCTTTGGGCTGGGGGTGTGTTTTGGTATTATAATGACATTATAATGAGCAAAGTTCGCACCAAGGACGGTACTTTGGCAGAAACGGGCAGACCGTTGGCACAGGGCGGCAAACAGGCAGCTTATCAGTCCAGCTGTAGCACCATCAAGTTCCCATCTCTGCTGTGATCTCACAGGGCATGGCCGTGGAATCTCCACCCCACTCCATCCCCCGTGCTGCTTGCAGGCAGTGTTGCTTGGGGAACTGCTTTGGAATGGATTCCTCGCACACCAGCTGTGCTCTGCCCTGAAAGTTTCTCCAGTATCACACCTTTCCTTAACGTGTGAACAATGCTGCACCTTTAGGATGATGTTAATGTTTAAGTCTTCTCCAGCCATTATTCCACGTATTCCACCCCGTGACTGTAGTCACTCAAGCTTCACTTCATCCAAACGTTGGGAGTGTCACACACACTCTTCAGGTGAGGATTGTCAAGTACACAGACATCTTGCAGGGGCATCCAGTGAGATAAGCGTTTCATCACCATCCAAAGTCTCATAGACAGGGCAATTGTTAAAACAAAACCCAGGACAGTGACTATTAGTAAAACAACAACAGGATGAAGCATCTTGTGGAAGGTCCCTGTAGCAGTTGGTGCCCATCCGAAAAGAGTGTCCCACCAGTCATGTCCTCATGTCTGTTTTGTCATGTTTTGAGCCGCTCCAACGCCCGGTGTATTTCTTCCCCATCAGGATGGATGACAATTAGAGTCCTCGGTCCATTTTCTTGGGCCTGTCTCAGCAACCACTGCAGCTCTTCGTGTCGTAGGAGTTTCCTCACCAATGTGAGGTTTATCCCAACAGGGATAAGCGGGAGGTTCTAAAGATATAACTGAACTACAACAATAGCTGTTACAGGGCTTGAATAATTCAAGTCACATCCTTTCCCTATAGATACAAACACAGTCTCTGGGATTTCCTCAGAGTATAGCTCAAAATAACAAACATTTTGTTCAGTGTCAAGACAGACGTCTTGTGCCTTACTGGGCTTGCTTTCACAAAGGAATTCTTGCTGGGCTTGTGTAATACAGGCACCAATGTCAACCATTGGCCACTTGTTCCCATCTTGCTGGGCCCATCCTCTATGCTCTAGTGCGTAGAGTATGTTCCCTTGGTGATCCAGTCCCCGCGCAATGATTTGGGTCCATGGGATATGCCAAAGCATTGCGGATCGTTAAGACAAAACCAGTAGCTTTTCTCTCAGTGGGATCAGAGGTGAAAGCCACCAGAGGCCACCAGGATTGAAATTTATGACTTTCCAAATTTTTGTAGGTAAGGTGCCTTCCTCACCTTCCATTCCCTAATTGGGGCTGCCACTGATTGCATCCAGAGTTGGGACTGGATGCAATTGAGAGCCAAAGAAACATTGGTTTTGATTGCATCAAGAGCACCCATCAGCAACTGATGATCCTTTTGACTGGTTTCTTCCTGCTGAGGTAATCTATCTGATAAAAGCCACTGGTTAGGTCCCAAAGCACAGAGAGAGGATTGCAGAGGATGTTTCAGCCTCTTTAGATCCCGTCTCTCTTTGATCATTTTGAGATGAGAGTTCATCCATGCAGCCATGCTGACCAACCTGCCTGAGATATGCTCAGGAATGGTGAGCAAGTTGGCTTGGTTGCAGGGATGCTGGTTTGTCCCGACAGTTCCACTCGTTTGAGGGAGTGTGATTAATTTACAAAATCCCTATAAAGCTGCCAGGTCTTCATGTTGCAGGAGTTTCTTCACCAACATGAGATTCATTCCCAAAGGGACAAGGGGTAGGTTACAGATCAAGGTATAATTAAACTGCAACAATTGATAAGATGTTACAGGAGATGAATAACTGAAGTCACACCCTACGATTTTCATACCGTTACAAGCACAAGTGTTGGAGCGATTATTTGCATTTACAACAGTGCTGTCTACAAGTAGGAAGTTACAAACAGTTCTCACGCAAACCCATCCTTTCCCTATAGATACAAACATGCTCTCTGGGGTCTCCTCAGGGTGTATCTCAAAATGGCAAACATTTTGTTCAGCGCCAAGACAGACCTCTTGTGCCTTAATGGTATTGCTCTCCTAAAGGAATCCTTGTTGTTCTTGTGTAGTGCAGGCATCGACATCAAGCGTTTCCCACTTGTTTCCATTTTGCTGGGCCCATCCTCTATGCTCGATCAGATAGAGGATGTTCCCTTGGTGATCCAGTCCCAGCGCAATGATTGGGTCTGTGGGATATGCCGAAGCATTGCGCATGGTTAGGACAAAAGCAGTGGCTTTACTCTCAGTGGGATCACAAGTGAAGTTAACCAGAGGCCACCACGATTGAAATTTCTTCTCAAAATCAACGGCATTACCCCACACCCCTTTCTGAATTTCAGCGGGCAAGGTTCCTTCTTCACCTTCCCTTGTCACTGCAGCTGCTGCTGACTGCATCCATAATTGGGCTTGGATGCAGCCGAGAGCCAGAGAGATGTTGTTTAGAGCTGCGTCAGAGCGTCTGGAATTAGCTGGTGGTCCTTTCCACTGGTTTCTTCCCACTGAGGGAATATCTTGGATAAAAGCCATTCCTTAGTTCCCAGAGCTAGGAGAGAGGATCGTGGGGTTGTTTCAACCTGTCTAGGTCACCAGATGCTGTGACCAGTTTCTTTGCAAGCAATTCGGCCTCTATGACGTTTAGAACTCCCATCCCGGTACCTAAAATACCCATCCCATCCCTCTGCGGTTGTCTGGAAGGGGTGAGAGCCCCGGCTTGCAGCCATGCTGACCATCCTGCAAAAGATGTGCTCAGAAATGGTGAGCATGCTGGCTTGATCGCAGAGATATTGTTCTACCTCAACAGTTCTACTCATTTGAGAGGGTATGAGGAGTTGAACACCACTTGGTGTTGACCTGGATTTTTAATTCTGTAAGGACTGACGTCAAAGACGTAAGGAGTGAAGCTAATAGGAGGCTGGGTAGGTATTTCTTCAACAGCTGCTGGGGACAGAGGTTCTGTGCCTTTCAGAGCAGCTACACAGGGTGCTGTATCAATCATCAATTTGAACAATAATTCTCTGTGCCTCTGTGACCCCAAAGACAATACACAGCTGTGGGTTTGGGAAAGGTGAAATGGCACCAGCAATTTCAGTTTGGTTCTGTTATTTTAGAGCACTCAGCTGACGAAAGGAATATATAGCACCCAGCAACAGCTATGCAGAAGTCCAAACGAATTTGTACTTTTGCTATTGTTTATCTGCTTCTTCAGACTGAGCTCATGCACTTAGAGCTGGTCTGGTGATGCGGCCCATGTCAACACCTGCCAGAGAACCAGGGCTTTGGACCGCTTTCCCATTATTGTTCTCTCTTTAGCAGAGGATGACAGATGATTATGTAAGAGAATGTGCTTGAAACTACAAAACCAATGTAGTCTTTAGCAACGTTGTCCAAGAAACTCCAGAGCAAGTCTGAGCTGGGAAAGGAAAGAAGGAAAGAAAAGAAAGAAAAGAAAGAAAAGAAAGAAAAGAAAGAAAAGAAAGAAAGAAAGAAAGAAAGAAAGAAAGAAAGAAAGAAAGAAAGAAAGAAAGAAAGAAAGAAAGAAAGAAAGAAAAGAAAGAAAGGAAAGAAAGAAAGAAAGAAAGAAAGAAAGAAAGAAAGAAAGAAAGAAAGAAAGAAAGAAGAAAGAAAGAAAGAAGAGAGAAAGAAAGGAAAGAGAAACAAAGGGAGAGAGAGAAAGGGAGAAAGGGAGAAAGGGAGAAAGGGAGAAAGAAAGAAAAGAAAGAAAGAAAGAAAGAAAGAAAGAAAGAAAGAAAGAAAGAAAGAAAGAAAGAAAGAAAGAAAGAAAGAAAGAGTAAGCTTTTTTCTCTCTCGTTCTCTTCTTCTCTCTTTGTCTCTCTAACTCTCTTTCTGTCTCTTTCTCTCTCTTCCTCTCCCTTTCTCTCTCTCCCTTTCTCTCTTTCTTTCTCTCTCTTCTGTTCTTTCTCTCAGAAAGAAAGAAAGAGAGAAAGAGAGAAAGAAAGGGAGAAAGGAAGGGAGAAAGGGAGAAAGGGAGAAAGGGAGAAAGGGAGAAAGGGAGAAAGAAAGAAAGAAAGAAAGAAAGAAAGAAAGAAAGAAAGAAAGA
>JANVCC010010342.1:99081-113638 GCA_025345505.1 Todiramphus chloris collaris
GGGAGGGAGCTGCTCGGTTGCTTTTCAACCAGCAGCTGTGCAGTTCCAAGGCAGGTACACTCATCTCGTACCAGTGTCCCAGGCTGAGGCACTGCAACCAGCACCAGGGCAGGGGGAAGGAGCAAGGGCAGGGGATGGAGAAAGGGCATGGGGACGGAACAGGGAGACGGGGGTGGCACCGGGACAGGAGGACGCTGATGGGGCAGGGGACGCAGAAGGGGCAGGGGACGGAACCGGACGCAGGCAGAGAGCCCCTGCTCGGGTCGCAATCGGGACAGGAGGAGGGCACAGGGACAGGGGTACCTGGGGAGCCAAGCGGGGTACGCAGGGGGTTCGCCGGCCGCGGCTGCGCCTCCATCAACCCAACCTTTCCTTGGAGCTCCTGCCTTCGGCCTGGCGGGGGGAGGGCACCGGGCCCCAGCACCCATCCCCCGGGGCTGTTCCCGGGCTCTCTGCCGGCTCCCAGCGCTCAGCTCCTCCCGGCAGGGCTGAGCCGCCCCCGCCCTCCCCGCTCTGTGCGGCCGCAGCGCTGCCCGGGCTGCTCTTCCCCGGGCCCGGGGCCGCCCCCGCCGCCTTCGAACCGCCCGCCGCTGAACGGCCCGGGCTCGGGGCGGCTCCGGCAGAGCTGGCGGCGCGCGGCGCTGGGGGCTGCGCTCGGGCGGGATCGGCTCCGCTCGGCTCGGGCTCGGCTCCGCTCGGCTCGGGCTCGGCTCCGCTCGTCTCCGCTCGGCTCCGCTCGGCTTCTTTCGGCTCCGCTCGGCTCCGCTCGGCTCCGCTCGGCGCATTTCGGCTCGGCTCGGGCCGGGCAGAGGCGCGGGCAGTGCAGGGCACTCGGCTCCAGCCCGCCCGGGTCCCTGCCCGCAGCTGCTCAGCTCTCCCCTGCTGCCGTGCCCCGAGGGCCCGGCCCCTCTGCCCCGCGCCCGGGAGGACAGGGCTGGGTGCTGGGCAGGCTGCTGGGCAGGCTGGGGGGGCAGCGCTGCCCCCCTCCCTCCCTCCCTCCCTCCCTCCCTCCCCGCAGCCCCTCCGCAGCCCCTGGGCACGGGCTGGCGGGCACTGGGCTGCCCGCTGGGCAGTGGGGATCCCGAGAGGGACCAGGCTCCGGCCACAGGCTCCTGTCCCACCCCTACCCCATTCTTCAGTGCTGCAAGAGGAAGGCGAAAAACCCCGGGCACCTGTGCCAGTGTGACTCAGGGAAACAATCATTCCTTCCTGCCCCCAGGACTGGCATATGAGCAAGAGCTGCCAGCTGGAGCCCTGGGGCTGCCCTGCTTCCAGGGGACACCAGTACAGCCTGAGCCCTTCCCTCGGATGCAGTGAGAAGCTCAATAACCCCCGTTATTCAGCAGGCATTCTTTCTTTTTCAGCGCTGGGCGCATGGGGATCACTCCTCCAAATGTGCACCCCGATGCCAGCTGGGTGCACAGTTCATATGCAGCTGAACACACAGATTCATTCTGCTCCCTAGAAAGGGCAGGCTCATGCTAACGGCTTCCTGGCATTCATTTACACAGTCTGAGCACGTGGAATAAAATCAGGGTGAGGGTCTGTTCTGCCCTTGGGGGTCTTTTGTGACCTCTGGTGCTCATTTACTTCATCTTCTCTTCTTCATCACTGTGTTCTTTTAGTGACCTAAAGCCTAAAATCCTTATTCTTGCCACAAAACTGGTTCCTGTCTGTTCAGCATGCTCGGGTGCCTCGAGATGTCTTGGTGTCCTGTTCCCAGAGACAATCGCTACCTACAGGGTTATGAATTTCACAGTGTGTCCCTGCTGTACAGCTACCCATTTATTGCTGTTGCTTGTACAAAGATTAGCAAAACTCCACTAGACAGGAACCGGCAAAACCAAGTATTTTAGGCTTTAGGTCATTAAAACACAGTGATGAAGAAGAGAAGATTAAGTAAATGTCCACCAGAGGTCACAAAGACCACCGAGATGAGGAAATACCCTCACCCTGATTTTATTCCGCATGCTCGGACTGTGTAAATGAATGCCAGGAAGCCGTTAGCATGAGCCTGCCCTTCCTAGGGAGCAGAATGAATCTGTGTGTTCAGCTGCACATAAACTGTGCACCCAGCTGGCATTGGGACGCACATTTGGAGGAGTGATCCCCTCTGTGTCTGGTGCCATAAAATAACGGATGCCTGCTGAATAACTTTGGTTGCTGAGTTTTTCACTGCATCGCAGCCCGGCCCCGCCTGTGCGTTGGCGGAGCTGGGCTCTGCCCGCGGGTCAGCGGGAGAGGATCCCGGGCACAGAGCGCTCCCACCGCTTTCCCCCCTTCTGCTTCTTTTCCTCAGCCCAGTTCCCCCCCACCCGCACTCCCAAGCCAAGCTGTGCCCCCACACTGCCCCTCGGTCTGGTGATACCCCCCACCTGCACCCCCAAACCCTTGGGTGCCTTGGGGCCACGGCACTGCAGCGGGAACCACCCAGGGGTACCTGCAGAGGAAGGTGACCCCCCCACCCCCAGGGACAGCAGGCAGAGGACAGCACGCAGGCTGTGGCCCCGCAGGACGCGGTGGCTGTTGCCAGTGGGGGAAACTGAGGCACGGGGACAGGCAACAGAGCACCCTGGGGAGTCCCTTATGCCCCGTGTCCCCACAGCCTGTGACCCCAGACCAGGGGACGCGCCCATGCCTCAGCTCCCCCTGCCAAGCAGGGCCACTGACCCCTCGGGTTACAGAAACCAGCCAAACCCTAACGTGGGAGATTGGATGGTAAATAAAAGGGTGAGGAGACCCAAAGCTCGGTGGGGACCAAGCCTGGGGTTCCCAGGTGCCTCTCAGGGGAAACTGAGGCAGGGGTCACAGACAGCACTCCCCATGGGATGCAGCACCTCACCTTCCCTGAGAGCCTGTTTTGTGTTAAAATGGTTACACTGGGGAGACTGGAGGCACCTGCCTGAGTCCCCAGCACAGTTAGCCCTTGTGATGGTGTCTGCTCCACAATAAGGGGAAACTGAGGCACAGGGAGGAGGGAATCAGTCCCTCATCCTCACAAGATGGGACCCCACTTCACTTTCAACAGAGAAACTAAGCCATGGACCCATTCCCTCCCTCTAACTGATACCTTGGGATTGTTCATGGATGGAGGGGGTCCAGGCACATCCTCCACCCACTAAAGGTGCTTCAAACATCTCCCAAATTGGGAAACTGAGGCACAGACTCAATAATGTCCCCTTCCCCCAAACTCCAGCCTTGCTCTCAACTGGGGAAACTGAGGTACAGACTCAATAATGTCCCCTTTCCCCAAACCGCAGCCTTGCTCTCAACTAGGGAAACTGAGGCACAGATCCACCTGCTCCTGGCCCTTCTCCCCCTCTCCCTCCAACACCTCCAGGAGCTTCAGTGTCCCAGTCACACCTTGGCCAGCTCCACACAGCCCTGGCTGGTGCGGGGTGTTCAGGGTGATGGACGGGGTCACCCCACCACACCCAGCCGCTCCGTTGTGTGCCAGGCTTCCCCAAAGGGGACCTGTGAGATGGGGACAGGGGCAGCAGGGCAGGGGCTCTTGATCTTCCACCTGGCCACGGTTTACCCTTCCCAGGAGTTTGGGGGGCACCCTGGAGAATGGCCACCCCAAGCAGCCCTGAAGTTCACCCAGCTGCCTACGTGCCTCAGTTTCCCTCACCTGGCGCTCCATGGGGATGGATTGGGAGCCCACGGGCACCCCACAAGTTTCCCTCCCTGCTGGGATACCCCCAGTGCCAAGCCCCAGTCTGGGCCCTGCTGAAGGGGCTGGGGCTCATGCTGAGGAAGAGGCCGTGTCTGGGGTGCAGCAGCCATGGCATGCGGAGTCGCAGCGGGGTTCCCAGGCGTAGTCAGGGGGTGGCAGGTGTGGCTGAGAGGGTCCCCAAAAGGGTGGCAGCTCTCCTAGCAGCACGCTCTGCTCCACTGCAGCTGCAGGAGCCACCCTGCCAGGAGATCTTCCTTTGTGTCCCTGTCCTCCTCCTGCTCTGCCACAAGATCTGTCCCTGTCCCCACGGTCTCCGCTGCTCTCTCCCCTTTCTGCCATCACCTCGTGCCAGCAGAGGGGGGACACGGGCGACAGGGCGGCCCTGTGATGAAGGGGGGACGTTTGCCTGACAGAGACCAAGGGCTTCACGGAGCAGTTCTGCAAAGTCAGAAGGTACATCTGAGAATCCTGTCTCGTCGTGCTGGCCGCGGGGCTTGGGGAGCTCCTGCTGCAGAGCCTGGTTAAGGACTGGCACCCAGTGTCAAACAGCCAGGTTTGAGTTACTAAAGCAGCAGGCACAGTCGGTTCGGAATTGCCGCTGGCGAACGCGCTGACTGCAAACGGGTAACCAAGCTCCAGTGCCCAATGCCCGGGCACCATCTGAGGCAGCCGGAGGTGCCGGCCCCAGTAGCACCTGGCAGGTGACAGCAGTGCTAGAGAATAATAATCCCCATGACAGCTCTCAGTGCAGACTGCACCGAGCTCTGTAGCCAGTCCATTAACCACAATCCTCATCTATGCAAAGTTTTTGCAACCCCTCACCTCTATACTCGCTCTGAGCTCTCTGCTGGCCTTGGCAACATGTTTTATATGATCTGTTTTTTTGCCAAGAAAGTTCTAGATGGTCAGCTGTTTCTGAAAGGCTGCTGCTTGCAGGGCAAACACTGATTCCACCAGTCATGCCACCACAGTTCCTGTAGCTGGGTGTTGCCGTGGGTCATTTGGTTCTCCCTTTGTTCATCCCCACAAAGCAGAGGCATGAGGTCGCTTCCTCCAGAGAGGACCAAGAGTCAATAGTCCCAGTGTATGATGACACTGTCGATTCCCTACCAGAAGACCAGCGGTCCAGGTGCCATCACTGCTGACCCATACGAGGTGTCCCATGGGGGGTATATTAACCTCAGATCAAATTGCATCGTGCTGGGTGTCATTGTTGGTTAAACAAGACCAATTACCACAAAGATGTGTGGTATAATTGTGACAGACACATCCCTTCCTAATAGCTTGTGCTACTAGACCCATTATCTGCATCTCCTTGTCAGTGGTATCACACGTGTACACTTTGGTGCAATTCCAGTTGCGATGTTTTGGACTATTTAAGTGGGAAGCATGAAAATTTGGATATCAGATGCCCACTTGTAGGGGGTCTTCGGGTGGCCTGACATCTCCCTCCCATTCAATGCACCACGTAGTTGGTTGCATAAAATGCCGATACCCATTCTGTGGTCGTCCCCGTGGTGTAATAATTGGGATGTTCTATGCCTGACAATGCCCATTGCTTCGTTTGCTTAGATCTCAAATACAGTTGAGCTAATGAGTTCTACTGGAAAATAAATAGGGATACAGAGCAGGCATTCCTAACATGCAGTGTAAGCCAAAATATAATCATATAATCATAAATGTAGCCATCTGAACAAGCTCACACTATCTGTTGGGGTGCAAATAATAATTCTGATGAACAGCTTCTAAAAATTAGATCCATTCAGGAGAGCCCACAGACATAACGCATTCATGGAGTACAACAAAAAACCTGCCATTTGCTGTGTAAAGTTGCCAGTTCCCTTTGCCCATTCAGCACAAGCTGTTACGCTTTATGTCCCATTGCAAGATGTCTCCTGTAAGGACGGGGCGTGCTCAGACTGTGGCACAAACATGCACTTCATAAAGCATCACACGTCGCTTGAACGCAGGCTGCTGTTTGCACAGCTGCTGCAAGATCCAAGAACCCAGAGCTCTTAACAAGGGGATCCCCTCTGCCCTGCAGGTCTGTGCCCAAGGTCTTAGCCCTTGCAGGTGCTCTCAGCCCAAGCAGTTAATTAGATTGCCTGGGTCAGTGGTTAGAAACATTCCAGGGCCCCAGTAACTTCCTGCTTCTTCCTCAGTCCCCGTCCCCATAAGGGAAACTCAACAGGCATATCCCACCTAGGTCTCCTCCGGACCCCTGGAATACTTCTCCTGTAGCTTTGCTAATTCAGCCGCAGACCACGGCAGGGAGTGCACAGCAATGTGAGCATCACATCCCCAACGCCCCTCAGCTGTGACTTGGGTTTGCACCAACATTCTATGGGCTCAGGTTCTGGGGTAAGATCAGAATCTTCCACCAGCACATCACTGCCACCATCACCCCAAATGCCACCGTCCCACATTTCAGGATCAGACACTGTGTTAATCTGCAGATTTCCTTCCATGAGACTGAGGATGGCATCTGGCTTAGGGAGAGGTTTAATTTTTCCTGTACTTGCCTCATGCCTTTCAGCCAAGGGGAAGAATTTTGAAGTTCCCTATTGTCTGCATTTAAGTTTTCATTTTCAGCTGTGCGGGTATCTGCCTGTGTTTCCAAATTCCCTTCATTTTGCTTGTCAAAAGCCAATGGCATTTTAATACAAAACCCCACGGGTTTGGGTAAATACCTGCAGGGTATTTAACCAATGTGCTTCTATGTTGCAGGTACAGCTGGCTTTGGAACAGGAACAACAGGGTGTCCTTTTGGGCACCAGGCTCAAACAACAAGTCTGTTTCAAAGACAATTTGGTCCAAGCACAACCATGCAGAACAGCCCTCCCTGGGCAACAAACGCGAACAGAATGGGTAGATAAATTGTCTGAGACCTTAAAGCTGTGAGCTGTGGTAGAGCTACGGCAACTGACACAGGAAGCTGCACTCCAGCCAGCGAGCTCTTCCTCAAGTTGTAGCGCAGCTTCATGAAATGAGCATCACAACTTTGAATGCTGCTGGCTGAGATGGCAGCTTCTTGCCAATCAACATTTTTCATTAACGATAACTGGACAGCAATACCATTTTTAACAAGTCAATTTTCAGTGCTAGACTTCACAAAGCTCTGCAGCATGGTCTGAACCTGCTTCCCATTCCTAAGAATGTCTTTGGGGGTCACTCAGCCCCCACAGCCTGCAGGTGCTTTGGGAACAGCTGCCAATACAAATGCTGGTACCAGATTTGGAACTGGTCTTTTTGGACAGCCCAGTACAGGCTTTGGCGTGACAGTTCACCATGACTGCACCTTAATAACAATAGCAACAAGAACAAAAAAATTACAAAGGAAAATAAAACCAACCAGCTTAGAGTCCCCCTTCTGGGCTTTGACTTCCATGAAAGGAGCGCTGTCTTAGGAGTTAAGGTGCCTAGAATGAAAAAATAGTGTGGTTTTGTGTAAACTGAAGGGTACAGTATAAGCATGTGTAGTAGAACTAGTATTGCAGAACTAGTTTAACAAGTAATGTCTTGAGGGATAGAGGGCAGCAAGCAAGCCAGAACATCTCACCACCAACACATTGCTAGGGATGCCTTGGCATGGTGTGGAAAATACAGGCATTTACGTTGTGATGATAACTTAACCAAAATGAACTTGATTCTTGATATTCAGTCATTGTGGTTGTAATGGAGTGAAAAACGTGGAATCCTAGAATCATTTGGGATGGAAAAGACCCTTGGGAACATTGGGTCCAGCTGCAATACCCATTTCATGTCAGCCTAAGCACAGCCCTCAATCTTCTGGGCTCCCATCGCCATGTTGTTACTTGCCAACTCTAACGCAAGAAAGACTGTAGATGTTGCAGCTTGAAGCCATGAATCTGTCTCACATCAGAACCAAACAGTGCTTGCCAACAGCATGCTAAGGAACCTCTGAGAAACTGCAGGAAGCTCTGCTTCAAGTGGTGGCTGATGGCTCAGAAAACTGGTGGCATCCTCTGCGTTCGAAGCCTCTGGTCTGGTCATGTGAGCCTTGAGTGTCTGTAGCAGCCATGGGCATGTTGAATATTTCCTGAGGCATAATAAATAATAAATTCCTTGTTGTAGGATAAATTGTCTTTTAAATTTGTCACAGTCTTGTAGCGACAGTCATCCATCTGACAGCAAAACTGCTGTTGCTCAGAGCGGCTTTGTTCTTTGTGAATGCACCAGTTCAGTCTGGTCTTCTTGGGATGAGAGCTGAGCTGCTGTAGGTTGCTCAAAACACTTCCTAGTGTGAATACCTACAGTATTTTAATGGGAATTAAAATTAAATGCTTCAAGACAGAGAGACAAAGTTAAGAGGCCCTTGTTGTAGAGAGGATTTGCCCCCTTCCCCCCTCCCTCCCAGGGGAGGATACAATGGGAAATGAAGAAAAATGCCTCACCCAGGATTGGTGTAAAGCAGAGAGCATAACAAAGCAGGGCTTCTCACTGTCCACAAACCCCTACACTAGTGGCAGGAAACTTCCAGTTTCACACTTTTTTGGTTTAGAGGCTGAAACCAAGTAGGGCAGCAGCTCAAAAGGCCTTCCCAACACCCACCCCCTGCAAACTGAGTGTGGCCGGTGCCCAGAGTGCGACCCAAGGCTTTGCAGTCAGCTGGCTCTGCTGAATCTCAGCTCTTTGGTGGTCTTGATGATGATGACGAGCCATCCCTGTCCAGCGGGGCATTCAGGCCAAGGTTAGTTTTTCTTTTGTGCATGTTGGAGGGAGGAGATGGTGCAAGAATCTTCTGATCAGATGAAGTAAACTCCTGGAGAGTACACTACAGTCCCTGACTGACGGGTGACCTGGTCTAAATACGAATGGCAATAATAAGGTTTATGTAAAATTGGAGTAGAAATGTTTTCTGTGGAGAAGATGAAGATGCTCACCGTAAACTGTTAAGGGCAAATAAGCCATAAAATGAGGTCATCCCATGATGGGAGTGAAGCCTCTCTATGGTCAGCTAGGAATGTTACAAGAAAAGCTCGTAAAGCGTTAACATGTCCTGCTTCTGAAGCACAAGTGTCATTGGGTTTGCTGATGCATCAGGATGGAGGCAGAGTTTGGATATTCTCAGAGCCTGGCACTGCTGCTGTTTCAGATCCACAGCTGTTTCTGTGAGAAATAAATGATGGTGCTGTGGAGCTGCCCTTCTGAAGCTTTTGGTTTCAGTCTTCAAGAGCACCAGCAGCAATCACATTGAGAAGGGGTTTGTCAGACTTTGTTTTTTTGTTAAAAACAACAAAAACTGCACCTTTGGAGAAAGCTGCATCAGTCACCAAAAAGTACTCCCAGGCACAGGCTCTTTAAAAAGACACCTGTAACTTTTGTGCACTCGCTCTGTCTCTGATTTGGCCTGAACCATCTGTTCCCTTGCCAGGGAGAGAGCAGAGTGTGGCATTACTCCGTGCTGTACTGCAAGCACCGAAGGAACAACAGATCAGAACAAAGGCACACTCAGGCTTCTTGGAGGGCAGTTGCCATAGATGTTCAGAGGTCTTCAGATTGCAGGCAGTGAACCCTGGCCTGGCCATCGATTTGCTCCTAAAGTGACCCTGTAGCAAAGAAGAAACGGCACCTGTGGGCCAGACTTTCTCTGGAGGGTTCTGTCCCAGTGATCAGGAGGTCAGGCACCATGACTGAAGGGCTGTTTAGATGCAGGAGGGGCTCTCAGCAAAGCTCAAATACAACATGCACGTGCGTCATCCTGCGCACGCATTCAGAAAGCCCGTACTCTGCACGGGCTGCACGTCCCTTCTTTCACCACACACCAGAAACACTGGCAACCAGTACAGAACTACCAGTCACGCTCGCTGCTGCCAAGACAATGCCCTTGGGACATCTGCTTCTGCAGCACCCCACAGCCCTTCTCTGCTAAACCCAGGGGAACCGGGACTGCAGCCACTGAAGTTGGCAGGGGTGGGTCCAGCACAGCAATGCGTGTGATGTTGCAGCAGTGGGAAGCAGACCCGACCGACCACAACGGTAACAGATGCTCCTCAACTCAACTTCCCCCATCCAAGCAGCATGGGGAACAAACAGAATGGACTAGAAATCTGGGTGCGGTCGCAGGGCTATGATCTCTTCACGATCTCAGAGACATGGTGGGATGGCTCACACGACAGGAATGTGGTCATGGATGGCTACATACCTTTTAGGAAGGACAGATGGGCAAGGAGAGGTGGTGGTGACCTCCATGTGAGTAAGTAACCTGGGGGGAGACGACGGAAGTGTTGAAAGCTTATAGGTAAAGAGTTAAGGGACATGCAAACATGGGTGATACTGTTGTGGGCATCTACTACAGACCACTAAACCAAGAAGAAGTTGTTGATTTGGCCTTCTACAGCAGCTGGAAGTAGCCTCAAAACCACGTGCCCTGGTGCTCATGGGTGACTTCAGTCACCCTGATATTAGTTGGAGAGATCACACAGCCAGGCATAACCAGTCCAAAAGGTTCCTGCAGTGACATTGATGACAATCATCTGCTGCAGGTGGCTGAAGAACCAACAAGGAGAGGTGTGATGCTGGAACACAGAGAAGGTCTGGTCGCAGATGTTAAGGTTGGGGCACTCTTGGTTGTAGTCACCATTACACGTTAGAGTTTAGTATTGTTAGGGAAAGAAGCAGGCTAATCAGTAAATTGTCTACCCTGGACTTTGAGAGGGCTAACTTTGTCCTCTTCAAAGATCTACTGAGAAGGTAGCGGGACCCAAGAGAGCTGGCCAGTATTCAAACATCACCTCCTCCAAGCTCATGATAAATGTATTCCCTTGAAAAAACAATCAAGCAGAGGAGGCAGGAGAGCTGCATGGATAAGCAAGGAGCTCCTGGAAAAACTGAACTGGAAGAAAGAAATTTACAGTATGTGGAAAAAGGCTCTGGGTGATTGGGAGGATTATAGAAATGATGCCAGAGTATGTAGAGACTCAGCAAGAAAGGCCAATGCTCTCTTAGAACTTAGTCTGGCCAGGGAGCTGAAAGAAAACAAGAGCTTTTTCAATGAGAATAGGAAGAGTAGGGAAAAAGTGGGTCCACTCCTAAATGAGGTGGGAGATCTGGCAACAGAGGATGCAGAGGTGGCAGAGATGCTGAATGCCTTCTTTGCCTCCATCTTTACTCCCAAGACCAGCCCTCAGGAACCCCAGTCACTGGAAGTAAGGGAGCAGAACTGGAGGGAGGAAGACAGCCCACTGGTCAGTCAGGACTGGGTTAGAGATCGCTTGGATCAACTGAAAACGCACAAACGCACAGGCCCCACTGGGGAGCCCCCACGTGTGCTGAGGGAGCTGCTGATGCTGTTGCTGAGGTGCTCTCCATCATTTGTCAAGACCATCCATCACTTTCTGTCATCACTTTCTTCCATCACTTTCAAGACTCACCTGGTTCTGTTCCTGTGTGGCATGCCCTAGGAGTTTCTGCATGCAGGGGGTTGGACTCGATCTGCAGAAGAAGAAAGACCGAGGCAACTACAGACCCATCAGTCTCACCTCCATCCCTGGAAAGGTGATGGAGCAGCTCATTCTGGTGGCCACCTGCAACCACGTGGAAGAAAAGAAGGTCGTCAGGAATAGCCAGCATGGATTTACTAAGGGGAAATCTTGCTTGACTAATCTGATATCCTTCTACAAAGGCAGGACCAAATGGGTAGATGATAAGGATGATAGGGAATAGCAGGGGATGTCATTTACCTTGATCTCAGTAAGGCTTTTGATACTGTCTCCCATAACATCCTCATAGGAAAACTCAAGACATGTGGGATAGACAGTTGGACGTGGGGTGGATTGAAAACTGGCTCAACAACAGAGTTCAGAGGGTTGTGATCAGGGGCGCAGAGTCCAGTGGGAGACCTGTGGCCAGTGGTGTTCCCCAGGGGTCAGTTCTGGGTCCAATTTTGTTCAGGAACTTTATCAAAGACCTGGATGAGGGGATGAGTGTACCCTCAGCAAGTTTGCTGATGATACAAAGCTGGGAGGGGTGGCTGATGCACCAGAAGGCTGTGCTGCCATCCAGCATGACCTGGACAGGCTGGAGAAATGGGTGAAGGTGAACCTCATGAAGTTTAATAAGGACAAGTGTAGAGTCCTGCATCTGGGGAGGAATAACACCAGGCACCAGTACAGATTAGTGGTCATCCCTCTGGAAAGCAGCTCCATGGAGAAAGACCTTGCAGTCCTAGTGCACAGTAAGTTCCCTATGGGACAGCAATGGGCCCTTGTGGCCAAGAGGGCCAATGGTTTCCTGGGCTGCATTAAGGAAACTCTGTCCAGCAGGTCGAGGGATGTTCCCCTCCCCCTCTACTCTGTCCTGGCGAGACCACACCTGGAATACCGTATCCAGTTTTGGTCTCCCCAGTTCAAGAGAGACAGGGATCTACTGGAGAGAGTCCAAGGGAGGCTACGGGGATGATCAAGGAACTTGAACACCTCTCCTATAAGGAAAGGCTGAGGGAACTGGGGCTGTTTAGTCTTGAGAAGGCTGAAAGGGGATCTTATTAAAGTCTACAAATATCTGAGGGGTGGGTGTCAAGTGGAGGGGGCCAGGCTCTTTTCCGTGGTGCCCAGTAGCAGGACAAGGAATAATGGATATAAGCTAGAACATAGGAAGTTCCACCTCAACATGAGGAGAAACTTATTTAATGTGAGGGTGATGGAGCCTGGAACAGGCTGCCCAGAGAGGTTGTGGAGTCTCCTTCTCTAGAGACTTTCCAAACCCCCCTGGATGAATTCCTGTGTGGCCTGCCCTGGGTGATCCTGCTGGGGCAGGGGAGTTGGACTCGATGATCTTCAGAGGTCCCTTCCAACTCCTAACACTCTATGATTCTATGAACAACCACTTGAAGCACAGCTGCTTGGCCACAGATCTTGTCAGAGCTCATCCATGAAGCATCTCTTCCTTCTCCCTCTCACTTGCCAGGTGGTACTTCCAACCTGCTCTTGTCTGCTCAACCACAATGCTATCAAACACGGTGGAGGAAAATCCATATTGTGCCTACCAGGGCCCATGGGCAAAGGGTCTGAAGAAGGCCTTAGCCAGGTCAGAGAGAAGAACTGGTGAGGAACTCCACACGTCCTGCAGCTCAGCCTTCACCCTGACTGGCAGGACAGGAGCCCTGCCCCTCCCAGGGAAGCTCTGGAGCTCCTGAGAGGCAGCAGCAGCACCTGCCTTCCCGGCAGTGCTCTTAGGAGCTTTAGCACAGCTATGCCTGGCAACCAGTCTGGCAATGTCTTTGGTGGTCTCACCTGCAATGGCTACAACAGAAAGAAAGAAACTCTTGGACTTCCAAAACAGCGACCCATTAAAAGCTCTACCCAGGCAACCCTCCTCTCTCTTCCTTCCTTTCCTCTGCCCCCACCCTTGGTAGAACCAGCTGACTCCCTCAAAAGCCATCACAATAAAAAGCATTATAAGGCAGATCAAAATGCACAAAGAAACAAAGACGTGAAGTTAAACCAAGCTGTACAAGAAGAAGAAAAACAGAGAGATGTGACCTACAGCTCTGAAAATTCATCCCACACATCCTTGTTCTGGAGCATCACTTCACATCAGGCTGTGGTACCAAACAACTCCACCCGTGAGGAACCAGAATCTCACCTTGGAAGATAGAAGTGACTTTCTCATAAGGACAGATCGTGACAATGTCAGGCATCTGAAAAAAAAAAGTTTAAAGAAGAAGCTTAAAGAATACAGACCTTCACTGGACTGGGCGCCCCACCCCTTGCTATCTGTACTGCATTTGGTTAAACCGCGACAACTGACTCGCCCTAGCTCCCAAAGGAAAGGTGCCAGCCCTGAATTGTAGCCCTGAATCTTGCCTTCTCCCTGCCTCTCCTTCACTGCAAATCGCACTCACCCCTACCTACTTTCCTTTCGGCTGTACAACATGTTGCATGAAAAAGTGCTCAGTTCACTATTTTGCGGCATAGGCAAAAAAGTGACAACTGACACGCCCTAGATACGCAAGGAAAAGTGCTAGCCCGGAATTGCCTCCCTGAATCTTGCCTTCTGTGTGCCTCTCCTTCACTGCAAAACGCACTCGCCTCTACCTCCTTTTCTTTTGGCTGTACAACATGTTGCATGCAAAAGTGCTCAGTTCGCCGTATTGCGGCACAGGCAAAAAAGTGACAACTGAATCGCCATAGCTCCCTCAGAAAAGGTGCTAGCCCGGAATTGCCTCCCTGAATCTTCCCTTCTCCGTGCCTCTCGTTAACTGCAAATCGCACTTGTGTCTACCACCTTTCCTTTGGGTTGTGCAACATATTGCATGCAAAAGTGCTCAATTCACTAAATTGCGGAACAAGCAAAAAAGTGACAACTGACTCGCCCTAGCTCTCCAAGGAAAGGTGCTAGCCCGGAATTGCCTCCCTGAACCTTGCCTTCTCCCTGCCTCTCCTTCACTGCAAATCGCACTCACCTATACCTCCTTTCCTTTCGGTTGTGCAACATGTTGCATTCAAAAGTGCTCAATTCACAATTTTGCGACACAGGCAAAAAAGTGACAAATGACTCGCCCTAGCTCGCGCAGGAAAGGTGCTAGCCCCGAATTGTCTCCCTGAATCTTGCCTCCTCTGTGACTCTCCTTCCCTGCAAAACGCACTCGCCTATACCTCCTTTCCTTTCGGCTGTACAACATGTTGAATGCAAAAGTGCTCACTTCGCCGTTTTGCAGCATAGGCAAAAAAGTGACAACTGACTCGCCCTAGCTCCCTCAGAATAGATGCTACCCCGGAATTGCCTCCCTGAATCTTGCCTTCTCCGTGCCTCTACTTCCCTGCAAATTGCACTCGCCTCTACCTCCTTTCCTTTCGGCTGTACAACATGTTGCAGTCAAAAGTGCTCAGTTCGCCGTTTTGCAGCACAGGAAAAAAA
>JANVCC010010343.1:0-28191 GCA_025345505.1 Todiramphus chloris collaris
TTGGCTCAGGGACCAGACTGTCCATCCAACCCAGTGAGTGTGCAGCTTGCCTGTGTCTCCTCTGTCAAAATCCTCGAGTGTCCCCTTGACCACCCTGTAAACATACTTCTATCAGAGCCTCATAACAGGTGGGAAGGAGAACAGAGGTGCTCCTTCATTTAATATAGACAATTTAAACCATAAGGGGAGTGTCTGAGACAGTGGACATGCACAAAAACTTCCACTTGTGTGAGTGACTTTACTGGAAACAGGTTTTCATGTGCAGATTTCCTCATGTTCTAGGTAGCATCATGATCTATGAGCCTGTTGCATCAGAGAGTTTGACAAAGCTTTTTGTACAAAGTCATTTGCAGATCTGACATGGACATTTCTGTTATTAAATGTGTCAGACTTTGTGTGGTGCAGAGAAAGTCACTTTTGGAAATGGAACTTTGCTTTCAGTCACAGCCTCTGGGTATCCAATTGCACTGGACACTGGAATGACTTCATTGTTCTCTTCTTCCTTATTGTTTAGTATTGAAAAGCTTGGAAACTGGATGATTAACTTCTCCAGAAATCCCAAAGTTTTCTCTTATGTATGTCCTGTTGCTTCAGTTTCCTCTGAGGTATTTATTGTGTCTTAATCTTATTGTGTATCATGTGGTTAATCTAAATGAGGGATTCTACCTTCTCTCTTTACTTAGATTGGGGTTGTGCTGCAGGCAATGACACCTCAGATCAATTTACACACCTGCTTCTGTCTCTGCTTAAGCAGCTGTGGAAGCTGCAGTGATGCTATGGGATGGCATTCTCAAAGCGGTACTGTGGGATCTAGGTGCCTACCGTCTGCAGCATCTCAAAGATGCGACACTATCTGCCTTTTGTTAAGTAATGAATAAGCTTCCTTCATTTAAATTGAATGGCTGTGATCTGCAATTTTTTTTCCCTTCTTTTGAATCCTCTCATTTTTGGAAGCCTAAACATTTAAAATGTCATTTTCCAACAGTTCAAATCCACTCCATTTCTTTTGATAGAATGTGTCTTCCTTAGTATCCACAGTGCTACTTCTGCAGGCCTTGCTGCAGACACTGATACCCACCTTTCTGGATAAACACCAGTACCAACCCTTCACTTTCCAGGATGACCTCCATGGTGGCTGCTGTCCCACAGCCCAGCAACTTGCTGGAAAAGGGAGGAAGGGCTGTTAGCTTTGCTGTCTCCTAGATCCCTGTGTGGGTGCTGGTGCAAAAAGGTGATGTTTGTCAAGGGGATCATTTTAGATGTGAGACCTGGTGAGTAGCATGGTATATTTAGGATGTGTGATTGGTTGTCAGCATTTGTAGTATTGAGCTGGGCACTCAGTTCTATGGACCAACATGGCTGAGAATGACAAGGTGTTTGGCAATGTTGAAGGACCTCAACTCCACCATAAAACTCCAGAAGCCTATAAGCACCTAAAAAAGCTGTCAGACAAGCCCATCAGTCCGTTCATTATCCTGAGTTCAGATGATTTGACTGTCTGACTGCAAGTACACTTTTTCTGAGACGTGGTCATGATGCTGGTGTAGCACAGAGCTGAAGGCAAATGATGCAGCATGCTTAGACCTCGGGGTGCAAGTAGTAACATATCAAGGGCAAAATACATTTAACCAGAGCCTCATGGTCAGGGACTGAGGGGAGTCTTTCCCTGCTTTGTGGATGATTCTCAGGAGTTGTGGAGGGGACGAGTGCATAGTGGGATTTTGATAGGTTTTGTTGCAATGGGCGTATGATTCTGGAGGAAAGTTCTCTTTGGGAGTGGAACAAGGTTGTTAGTGCTACCCCGTAAGTACAAAATGCTGTCATTTGGGGATCATGAATGGACTGGGAAGGACAAAATGAGATACCAAATTCAAGGGTAGGGATGCAGAGAGTTTCTACTTGGTATATAAAATACTCTTTGTAACGATATATAAAACATCTGACAGTGAGTTCCATCTTTAAACTTAACCTATACTCTTCATATATCCAAACATTTTCTTGTAAACCCAATGGTCCTGTAAAAATTAGATGAGGATCAACATCCTTTTCATGCTTTCTTACTGATGCACTTTTAGCTTCTGTTTTTGAGAGGCCTGTTGTCTTTGAGTAGGAGAAAGTAGAAAAAACCCCACAGATTAAAAGACTGGTATGACTTTTCATCATCCTAATTTAGTCTATACATGTAAAAGTCAGCAACAATTTGTCCTTAAATATTTTATTTTGCCCATATTTTGTGTAACTAAGATCTCCCAGGTTAATTACGTAGAGTATTCTGTTAATGTAGACAGTTACTGTGTCCCATGGGAGGCTCTGGTGCCAAGCTGCTCTTTGGAAGTGGAGCTAAACTGGAAGTCGACCTAGTAAGTAGACACAAATTTTCAATTTAACCCTCTATAATCCCGCAATGGCCAGGAAATGCTTTTCTTTGGCAATGAATTAAATAGCTTCAGTTTCATTCTGTTCTGAAGCGCACCCTCATTGCTGTGTAACCCATTTAATTGGGAAAAATCAAAATGCCTGTTTAAGAACAAGTCCCAAGAAATCTGCCAAATTGCTGCTGTGTTTTGAGCTTTATCAGCATAAATGTACAGCTGCAGAACAGCTAAATTATTCATACATGGGGGGTGGAGGACAGGAGGGAGTAAGAGTTAGGTCCATATATCAATCTTCCTGAAACTAAGATCTGATTTAAAAAAATGTCTTAATTGTATATTAAAAAAAAAAAAGGCCATAAAATAATTTTTTATATTATATGCAGCACTAAATTGAAAGAATCAAGGAACAAAAGTTTAGAGTTGGAATAATATAATATGTAATAAATAAATAAAATAATAAATAAGTTTATTTATAATAAGTAATGCCAGATAATACATTTTTAACAGGGATGAAATATCAAGAGTATTGTGTGTGTGGGATAGAAAACATTCTAGAACATTTTGCCTTAAATGTGTGCAAATAATTGGGCAAATATAGAGAAAACTGAGTATAGTTTCCTTGCTTTAAAAGCGAGGTCATGAATACTTTTTTTTCTTTGCCTTTTTTTTTAATTCTTCAATGACTTTAGGTCATTACTACATGAGAGCAGTGCTGTGGTGAAATGACTTCTACGTGGCTTGAAAGACTGCCTTGCTTCTCTTGTCTTCCTTTGCCAATCCCAGGCTGCAGAGCATCTGATGGAGAAATAGAGGTTGGATTAGGCATTTAAATTCCCATAGCCCTGTCTTTCCATGAAGAAAGTGCTGTACTTTTTTGCTGACATTTCAGAGATTGTATGAGACAACCTGTATTTGTGGATGTGTAAGTGATGGCTTCAAGGATGGTTTTTGCTTGGTCATTTCTCACTGTGTGAACGACATGTATAAAGTCTTCTTTGGGAAAGGGACAAAGCTTCTTGTGAAACCAAGTAAGTTTATATGTATTTGCCTCATTTATTGTGGATATAGATTTGAACAGTGGAGGGGCTTTTAACACCATGACTTGGTAATAAAAGGAATTGGTTAGTTGAAATTCATAGTACCAGTTTAAATTACTGTAATAATTCTTGGGTTGTCTGCCCATCTGATGTATTGTGGAGACTGCAAAAAAACCCCAAACACCTGTAGATGGAAATCTGGACCAACCGGAAGTTGGATTTCATCAGTTACTCTGACTTTAGCTTGTGTTCATGTTATTCCCCTACATTTTTGCCATTGAATCACAAGATTTTGGGGAAGGGATCATGTCTCCAAACATCTTTGCAGTACCTGTTGTGCCAGGTCTAACTGTAAAGTCAATAGATTAATTTTTCTTCTGATGAGGATATTAAGTAGCTTCAACACCAAGTGTGCATTTGCATAGTTTCATTTAATGCAGACTGTGTCAGCCATCAGAGGAGTCTCTGCATGAAATGCGAACCTGCAGGAAATCCCTACAAAAGTGAGTGATCGCTTCTGAAAGATGATGTTGTGCTTTGAAAGGTTTCTATTGGGAGGCCTCTTGCTATAAAGTGAATATGATGCTCCAGGCTGCTGACAGCCTATCAGTGAGTAGGAATAGAGGCGTACAAGGGAGAGTTGTGTGTGGTTTCTGTAAGTGGATGTATCACTGTGAGACTTCAACATCCACCTGGAAAGTTGTCTTTGGAAGCGGGACACAACAGATAGTGCATCCTGGTAGGTAGAAACCCAGATTGAAGGAGTAAGGATAGGAAAGTCTCATCTCCTACTCTGATAAATCCTGCTGGGCTGCGTTGGAAACTGGTTTGCTCAGGGATGGTGTGTGTGTGTGTGTGTGTGTGTGTGTGTGTGTGTGATGTGTAGAGGCGAGATGTAGCAGACAGAACTGAGAAAGACATTCTGTAGGTGTGCACTGCATGTAGGAGGGTACAGGAGAAAAGCTTTGCTTTTACAGCTTAGCTGTGGTCACAGACTAATGTACCAAAACTGGAAGGAGACTGGTTATATCTGTGGGGCTTTGTAATCTGCTTTCTGTGGTAGCAGCAGAGACCTTGATTCAACAAGGCCCTGAATCTGCTCCTTCACTTTCTCCTGACAGCTCCTACTCTTTGCCTTTCCCACAACCAGTTCACAGTCCAGAATGCTCTTGCTCAGGGACAGACATGTCGTGCCATGGCCTCATGTACCTGTGGCAAGTGAGGTGGATTTCTGATGGCTCTGTCTAGCACAGCCCTGGGTGGTTGTCGTTTGCTCTGCTGAAGAAAGGCTGATGCTCTTGCTTGTACCAGAATCCCATTTCTCATTACTAGATGAGATTCACAAGCTATTTCTTTTCAAGGCTACTATTATTCTTGGCTTCAGATGCCTGGCGTTGACGGGAAGGAGCTGATCTCCTGGAGATCAGTTGTACAGTAACTGTCAGGAGAGATGATGGTTTTTGCTGGGGTGTGAAGGACTGTGTGAACGCAGGGAACTACAAGCTGATGCTGGGGACAGGGACACACCTGGTTGTGAAGCCCAGTAAGTACAGCTCCTGTGCCCAGCTGGGGGTATTTCTTGTGCTCCATTATCTAAATCCACCCTTTTCACCTTATTACAACCCTTACCTTTACCTAATGAGAGCAGGCATCCATAGGATGCCAATGAGCTTTCTTGATCTAGGCCTTTCTTCCACAACCTACTCTCCTCTCCCTCAGGAAATGGATCTAGGTTTGTTGTGGCACTGAGGTGTACAGTATTTGATGGTCACTTACTGAACATCTCACAGAAGACTTTTGAAACCCACAGATACCCAAGCCTGAAGAATTTTGATGGGTTCCCAGCACATAAGCAGGTTTTCAGATGCATGGTCTCCCCAGTTCTGGGCAAGTGTTATCATGGGTAGGAGTTGTCACTCATGGGTCTTAAAATTAGGAAAGATAAAGGGAAATGCTTCTCTGAGAAGTGGAAGAGAGCTGGGCAATAGGTTTTTCCCATGTTCCAGACAATGACTCTGTTGTGTCAGGGAGCTTTGCTGTGGCTGGAATGCAGGTGCTCTCTGTTTGAGATCATGTGCAGGGCTGATGCAAACATTTTTGTCATGAAACGTGTCAGAGTGTGAATGTTGCAGGTAAAGTCACTTTTGGAAAGGGAACGGTGCTTTCAGTGACACCAGGTAAGCAGCAATGGGTCCTGGAATCTGGAGTGGTTTCGTGTTTGTCTTCTCCTTAGTTGTTTTCAGGGCAACAGTTCTGGGCAATTAATCACAGAATCACTCAGGTTGGAAAAGACCCTTGGGATCATCGTGTCCAACCATTAGCCCTACTCTACAAGTTCACCCCTAGACCATGTCCCCCAACACCACATCCAAGCGATGTTTAAACACATCCAGGGATGGTGACTCAACCACCTCCCTGGGCAGCCTATTCCAATATTTCACTACTCTTTCCGTGAAGAATTTTTTCCTAATGTCTAGTCTCACCATGTGGCCCTTGGACTTGGTTCTCCTGCATGTCCCATTGTCTTGTGCTCCTGTGTAGTATGTCATAGTGTCAAAGCTTCTTTACATGCCCGCTCCCATTCTTCCCTTCACCCTGAGCATAGATGGTTTTGTGTATCATAAGAAGCAACATTCCAGAGAACTTGGGCAACCTTGTCCCAACCATACCGAAATTGTTTCAATGGACCTTTGCCTGTCTAATGTCACAGCGTCCCAGTGCAGTTTGTATTGCAGTGGGAAATGGTACACAACCAGTGGTGGTTTCCACAAAAGCCTCTTTTAGAAGTGGGACAAGGCTGCTTGAGATGCACAGTAAGTGTACGCATCAAGGCAGGAGTGTCTGATGTTTGTGTCCGATGCTTTTAAAGCTTTCTGAAGCCCAGGGAACATGCACCATCTGACTGTTTTTCTCTCACCTTGGCAAAGTTTTCCCCCTCTAACAGCAGTGCAGGGGACAGCTTGGAGGCACTGTGAGGAGTAGTGAAGGTGGAGGTTTGAGGAGTGCCCCTTGATTCTGTCCCCAGCCCTGGCTTCATCCCACGCAGGCACACTGTCAATCTCTGTTCCTGCCCAGGGCTCCTTCTGCCTCATGTCACCCTTCTGCTGCAACTCCTAACCCTGACGTGGATGGGCAAAGGCTTGGGAAGAGGTGCTGCTTCTGAAATGGCTTGCTGTGCTTTTTGTTATGGAAAGAAATGCTGTGAGATTATGGCACAGGCTACAGCAAGCTGACCTTTGTCTCAGGGACCAGACTGCCCGTCCAACCCAGTGAGTGTGCATTTCTCCTGTACCTCTGTCAAAATTCCTCAAGTGTTCACTCCAGCTCCCTGTAGACACAATTGTTTCTGTCTGTGTCAGCTTTCATAGGGGAAAGAGAACAAAGGCACTGCTTCAGCTGCTGCAGACAGTGTAAGCTGTCAGAGGCGTCTCTGAACTGGGGAACTTAAATGACATTCCCACTAATGCTCTTGTGTTTAGAAAAAACTTCCCCAAGTGGAAGAGGTTTGCTACTTAGAGAGACATGCTCTGGACATGGTGCTCCAGGATGCTGGTATTGCAACTGTGAACAGGAATAAAAGAGTGGTGTAGGACGGACAGACAGATTGAGCAACTTGTGCTCACTACCTGTGCATGGCTATGGAAGGCCACAGGGGATACATCAAGGGGGTTAGTTCTACTCTTTACTTTAGAACTATCAGGTAACTTGGGCAAGGCTCAGATTGTGCTCGGTGCTAATGTCTCCTGATAGTCATGTGAAGTGCTCTAGGGATGCAGATGGTTTCTCTGAGCATAATCAGAGAGACAAAAGCTGGAGATCATTGTGATACTTGCTTTCAGCCTGGACATTGTGTGGACATTGAAAGGAGGAACAGTAATGTGGCTGAGCAAAGAGCCAGAAGTGGAAGGACCCTGACAAAAGCTGAGCAAGTATACTGGCCCACCACTGACACACTCTGCAGAAATGGAGCAGGTTTCCACATAGGTGTGAGCATCCCAATTGCACAGGGTGGAGGTGAAGAGGTCACCAGCACAGCCCCACTGGTGGAGGTGCCACCAGCTGGGAGCTAAACCTCTGGGTTTCTGTGAAGTGTTCTGCTGTTGTGATCTTGGGCCCAGAGATGGAAGTCATTGTCAGGCCAAGTAAGTGGGTTAATGCTGCATCTTCCAGTCTCACCCAAAAATTGTGTCCTAGGGCTGTGCTGTGATGTGGCAAGAAAAGGAGTTGGCCAGTTGAAATGCGTAGTGTGGATTTCAGTACTGTAATACCTCCTGTATTGTAAAAAACCCACCTGGGAATGGAAATCTGGAGCGGTATGAAGCTGGGATTCATCAGTCACTCTGACCCTAGACAGGGTTCCTGTTGTGGCTCCCACCCCTTTTTACCATTCCACTTCAACAAGGCTTTGGGGCAGGGATCAGAAAGTGTTCCCTGCTACCTCAAGAACAGGTTCTTCCCATCTCTGTTATCTGTGTTGGCTGTAACCAGATCTAGTCATTTCCATGTGTTTGAACAAGGAAAAGTGCATTTGGCAATGAGAGTCTGGCGGAGGTCTGTGGCAATCTCTGTGGGTATTTATAGCTTCTCTCAGAGGCAGATCCATCATGGAATGTCTCCAAAGCCTCCAACAGCTACCGAGGTAGCTGAATGAAGAGGCCCATTTTGTAAAGACCTGTCACACAGTGCTACTTCTGGAGGATGGGGAGAAGTCAAACGGGGAAGTGGGACCAAACTTCTTGTTGCCCCAGGTGAGGGAGGTGTCCCTGGTGCTTGGCGTTTGTTTGCTCCTCAGCTAATAAACTAGTGTTTAATTTGCAAGCTCTTCAGTGACATGGCTCTTTTGTTTGTTGGCTTGAAGGAAGGACATTGGGCTTGACAGTAAGCAGTGGGTGAGGTTGTGGGAAGATGCATTTGGGCACTCCTGGCTAAATGACTGAACTTTGTCTCCAAATGGTTTTCTCTTTGTGGTGTGGTTTGGAGGAGATTTTGGGGGGGGGGGGGTTACTGTTGTTTTTCTGTTTCCTAGTTCAGATGCAACCTTCTGTGAACATAAAGCCTGAGTTCAGGTTCTGCTATTTCATGTTTCTGCATTATTCTTTTCAGCCCTTCTGGCAATAATCACACTATTCAGGTTATTCTGCTACCTAGAGCAACTCAGGTTCTCTGTAGCTAAGGGAAAATTGACTATATATTGCATTTACAGAGTGCTTGCTTGTGTGTGTGCGTCAGTATAAACATCACCACTGTACCTGAGCTGCTGCTAGTTCTGGAGAGTGTGTCAGGGAGACTTTTATTGTGTGCTGAACCTGTGCAGAGTTCGGGGCATGATAGAAGCTCACATTTGGTAGTGGCACCCCCTCTCAGATTTGACTCGGTGAGTATTAATTAATTGAGCGTGAAGTGCAGCCTGCAAAGGAGGGTGGACATGGCAAGAGAACAGAGCAGAAAGGTAACGCAGCCTGTTGAGGCTGAGCAGCAGCAGTCAGAAAGCTTCTAGAATTTGCACACACAGATCCAGAGATGCTGCTGCTGTGTGGAGGCATATGAATGAAGAAATAGATAACTAACTAGGTGATGGACAATAACTAGACTAGGGAGTGTCAGGAAGGATTAAGCAGTCAGAGGAAAGTGTCTGAAAGAAGTGTTTATTGCACTATATATGCCGAGGAGGCCAAGAACGTTGTTTACATTATTCCAAGTAGAATCTTGCATTGCCCTATTCTCAAGTCTTAACCCATCACGTGTACATAGCAGAGCACCATTTTGCAAAGCCTGGTGTCACAGTGTGATACTGTGGGTTACGACAAACTTACATTTGGAGCTGGAACCAAACTCACAGTTTTTCCAGGTATGTCTGAATTCTCAGATGTGATTCCTCTTGGAGGTACATCTTTCACT
The DNA here is from genome assembly GCA_025345505.1 of Todiramphus chloris collaris. Classification (NCBI taxonomy): domain Eukaryota; kingdom Metazoa; phylum Chordata; class Aves; order Coraciiformes; family Alcedinidae; genus Todiramphus; species Todiramphus chloris. The sequence goes on from JANVCC010010343.1 coordinate 9,311, forward strand.
TTGCAAGTTAATTTGCCTGTTTTGTTACTCTGACATATATTAGGAATAAGAGAATAAGTTTTCATCCGGTATAAGAGCAAGTGGTTTCCATGGCTGGATATGTATCTTCCCCTCTCTATCGCTGATGATGAACTTCCATAGTGGAAGTTGTACATACACAAGTGGATTTTCTTGGAAAGACAACAGAAGGTGGGATCCTAAATCAAAAATCCTTATTAGAGGAGAATCAAAGGGAAATGGTGAAAGCCAGCATAGGTCAGCAAAACGCAGAGTGGTGAGACCAGTCTCATAAAGCTGCAGCAGGTAAAAAGGACTTTTCCAGTATGGGGATGTTAATACATTAGATAAGAAGAGTCCTAACTCTATGAGGATGCAAAATAGAAACACATACAAGGTCTTTGCTTTGGAGATGGGTGAGTTCCTGTCATACTGTGAAGCATTCTTTTTTTCCATTTATCCCTGAGAATACCAAGTTTGTAATCACAACCAACTAGTGTTGAGTACTGTGAAATACCTTGGTCTTCAACATCCCTGTGAAGCTTGGGGCACATCAGAAGTGAAGCTCTGAAAGTGTTGGAGAACAGCATGACATGTCTTAACAGCTAGGGGTGGAATAGGTACCCAGACAGAGGGGAAAGGGGTCAAGAAGCAAAGTTCATTACTGAATGACTTTTGTGGAAATATGGAAAGGTGACCCTGACCACAAAATAAATTGAAGAAAAAAGCGTGAAAAAATTTGTACTTTGACAGTTGCTGCCACAAGTGTCTGAAGAAAAGTCCCCCCAAAAACCCCACACCTCTTCTCTTGCCTTAAACAATTTAGAACAGGGAAAGAAAGGCAGGTTCTGAGACACTGCTATTTTTTGGCAAATGTATATTTTTTTTCCAAATTCCTTAAGAGTACTTTTAGGAACATTTTCTATCTCTTGGGTTTACTCTTGAAAAGTAATGTTTCCATTTCTTAAGATGGTAGTGATTGCTGAGATAATTTGAAAATAATTGTTTTCTGTGTTGAAAACCACAGCAATATAAAGCAACTATTCATTCTAAAAACCTCTGGGGAAACTCCTCATCTTTCAAGTGACCCTCCTGACCCTATTTGAGAGCATCTGAGAAAAACAAGAACTGCAGGTTTATATGGAGCAAACTCAAGGAGCTGTAAATCAAGGCTCTGTCTGAGTTCATTTATATGTCCCCAAATTTGATATTATGATCATGTCTCTGTGCAGTTGCTCCAGACCTCGCTCTGGTCACCCTGTGGAACCGAAGAGTTTCCCAAATGAATACTGAAACATCAGTGCTTAATGTCAGAATAAGTAGTGTTCTCCCCACCACGAAGGAATTTTGTAACAAATACTGTGCTTTCTACATAAGAGTTAAATGTCAAATTTGCCTAATTCAGATGGAAAATCCAAGAGAAAGGGGTGATGAAGTTTGTACTACTCCACTGATCACTAGGTGGGTAGTAAAGAAAGTAATTTTTGAGAGAGGAATTTGACTGGCAGTCTAAATAAATGAAGAATGAGATGAAGAACAGAACTTGTGGCATTGTTGGCTTTCTAGAAGCAATGGGATAAATATGATGGAGGGGAATATTGAGGAATAGGTGTTTGGGAGTTTGAAAGATGTAAAACGTCTAGATGAATCTATCTAATCCTAGATATAAACAGGATTTCTTTTGGTGGAGTATTTTGTTGTTGACAGTTCCATTCACTAGCACTCTGGATACTGTAGAGGCCTGTGCTATTGTGTGACTATGGCAGTAGTTACAAACTCACATTTGGATCTGGGATGAGACTTCTGGTTTCACTGGGTATGTTTATCCTGACTGATCTGCAGGGTTGTTACGGATATACACCAAGATCTGGGAAATGGCAGCCAAATGTGTAGTAGCCTGGGCCTGCTGTCTCATCTTAACCAAAGGAATTTAGTCCATGGCAGCTGTCCAAGCAGTCTTCCTTGAGGCAGCTGCAGGCAGGCCTGTGCTCTCAGTGCTCTTCCATCAATTGCATTCCTGCGGTAAGCTGAGACAAAGCCTGGTTTTGCTTTTCTCTCAAGTAAGTCATTTGGATTTGTGCTGTCCTAAGGGTAAATCCATGCCACTTCCATTGGCCACAAGCAAAGTCGTGAATGCTGTAGGTGAAAATGCACTGAAAGACAACAATGGCTGTAATTTTTATATTGCTGGGTATGAGCCAGCAATATGCGCTTGTAGCCCAGAAGATCAACTGTATCCTGGGCTGCGCCAAAAGCCACATGGTTATCAGGTTGAGAGAGGGGATTCTGCCCACCTAATGTGCTCTGTGATACCACCCCTGCAGTGTTGGGTCCAGCTCTGGAGTCCTCAGCACAGGAGAGACAGGGACCCGTTGGAGCGGGGCCAGAGGAGCCCCAGCAATGCTGGGAGGGCTGGAACCCCTCTGCTGGGAGGCCAGGCTGGGAGAGTTGGGGGTGTTCAGCGTGGAGAAGAGAAGGCTCTGGGGAGACCTACTGGTGGCCTTTCAGGACTTCAAGGGGGACAAACTTTTTAGCAGGTCCTGTTGTGACAGGACAAGGGGTGATGTTTTTTAACTAAAAGAGGGGAGATTTAGACTGGAGAGAAGGAAGACATTTTTTACAGTACTTTGATGGTGACCTGATGGTCAGCATGAATTGGGAAAACCTGTCTACGTTTTTGTAGAGGTTGATACCCGTGTGCCAGTCAGGGATATGGGAAACTCACGTTTGGAACCAGGACCCAACTACTTGTTACCCTAAGTAAGTTTGAGCTTTCTGTTCCATATTAACACCATAATTGGAAAATAATTTGTTCATTGGGTAGATGGACTTTCATGGAAGCAAATTCCAACTTCTTTTTATCTTCCCTTGACAAAACCCAGTTGGAATAGAGATGCTGTTTTGGAATCCAAGGAGTGTATGGCTGTGGTGTGGCAGTGAAAGAACAGCTAGAGAAGATGGCAATGTTCAAACAGGTTTAATAGTCATGGCATGGTGCGTCACATATGGCATGCTGCAAGCAGGCTGAATGCTACATAAAAGGTTTAGCACTTTTATAGAGTTTCTGGTTGTTAAAGTATTCAGACTTGATATTTGCATATTTAAAATAATATCTGGAGGTCATTCTGACTAATGGCTTAGAGACTGGATTGTCTAACTCTTATTCTAAGAGAATATGTCATGATATTTTTTTGGTTTAAAATTCAAAAGTCCCCTTCCATATCTGTAAAAACTGATGTTTCCATGTCAGCAGTCAGGAACTAGGAAAACTACTTGGAAGGGAAGCCAAACTTGTTCCTCAGTTATTTTAAAATGCTTTTGAAACCCAAGAAGATGGAATGAAATTTCAAATATCTTTCCATGTCATCCTCTGGTAGGTGGCTTTCCCACATAATTCTGATGAGGAACCATTGAAATAAACAGCCAGTAAGCAGGAATTTATTGCAAAGGCTTCTCATTAAGCGGGAAAGTGGAAGATGCAGTAAACATGTGTTTGGAAGAGGAACTAGATTTGAAGTCAATCCAGGTGAGCAGAATTTGGAGAAGGACAGGCTATGAAGGCAGGAGCAGTGTCCACTGACTAGTATTTCTGAATAGGTCTACTGTTAAGGATAATGAACATAAACTCTCCATGAAGAGTGGATGGAGGAGTGAAGGCTGAAAGAAAATGAATCCAGGATTATTTCTCAACAGGGTGCTTGTGACAATGGAGCAGTGAGAATAGTGGGAAATGAGATGGCATCTTCAATGTCTTAGATTAATGATGTTGGCATATCATTAACTCTTGAGTCCTGTCAGACTATAATAGTGTTTTTCCTTAGGTTGAGGGGGGGAAAAATCAGAGATACCTCTGGGTTCCTGTTTAAGTCTTAGTCACTGCATTGTGAAGAATTTTTCCCAGTGACTTAGACCCTTTTCTGTCAGGCAGCTTTCCATGAAAAACTGGCTGGAAATCAAAAGTTCTTCTGACTTTTTGATATGAACATAGAGATGATATTCTACTTCTCTTTACAAAGGGGCTTTAGGTTGATTCTTTTGAATTATTTTGTTTCTTACTTATTAAACAACTGTGATTTTTCTTGTCTGGTACTGCATGAATAATTAATCTGTAATTCAGAAAGTTTCTTTTTTTTTTTTTTTTTTTTTTTGTGTTTGACTAGAGGAGTTTAAAGATCTGTTCCAACATATCTTTCTGTGATTCTAACAGTATTTTCCTAGAAACTAAATCTATGGCATATAATATTGAAAACTTGTCCTGGCATTTAAAACCTGCTCTGACTTTGGAGGAAAAGCATGCAAAAATATTTAGTGAGAATAACAGATTCTCAGGGTGTTCGTGAGCAGCCACTTCAAGTCTTCTTGTATCCAGACAATTGTTGCACAGATAGCTTAAGCCATCTCATTCAACTGTGAGCATTGGAGTGGATTAGAGAAGCAAAATTGCTCCTTCTGACTCCCTCAAAATCTTTCCTTAACATTGTTGAAAGGAGCAGCAGAGGAAAGCATAGTAAATTTCTCCTGCAGTTTAGGTGACTCATGAATATATATGAACATATATATAGATATTTATTCTATACATGAACACATTGTATTGCTTCCCAACATGAAATTTAAGAAAAAGTCATCTCACCTTTTGTTTAATGTGAACACATGCTATAATGCCAGGAATTCTTCTGTTTTGGTACGAGATAACTATTTAGTCCATTGAACACTTGATTTCTTCTCAAATACTGGGTATCTTCCTCTATGACTTTAGCTTTAGTTTGGGTTCAGCTAGAAATCTTCCCCTTTAATGGTTTGTGAGGAAGATATTAGATATTTTGGTAGTTTGACTTCTCCGAGTGTAATTATAGAGGCAATGACAAATGCGTTTTCAGGATGGAGACCAGAATTATGTCTGAACCCTGTGAGTGATGCAGCATATTCACATATGTAAATACTGCATTTCTGCACAGTCTTTGTATGACTGATTGATGCTGGACTAGGACCTGTTTTTTTTTATCTGAGTGCTTCCAGACAGGAGCCCCGTGCAGGGCTGGCAGATTTCACAAAGGACCTCTGGTAGACTTTTTGGAACCTCCCTTGGAGGACAGCCAGCAAACATCACTGGACTGCTTGTTAAGTCACTGGACTTGTTCCTCAGAAGTCGGGATTAGCCTTGTATGAGTGTGTGAGGGGGTATCTATTTCCTCTGAGTTAGGGAATAGCTCCGGGTTGACTCTAGCTGTGGAATTTCATGTCTCAGGCTGAGGAACGGTAAGAGGATCAGAGATCTCTATCACACCAATTCCAGTCTGACCAGAGAGTAGGAGAGCTTTCTTTGGAGGGAATAGAGAATGACATAAAAGTCTGTATAATACAAGCTGTGTGTTAAACTAGTTCAGGATTTCTAGTGCAGCTTGTTTGTCAAAAAAGACACAAGTCTCAATCTGATGTTGGAATGGGCTTCTACTGTTGTCTCCCTGAAATCAGCCACTGGAGTTGGCTTTCTCTGTAGACTGCTCAGGAATAGCATTCCAACACCTCCTGCTCTTCCACCCGGAAGATATCCTTCAGTAAAGCTGAAATTAGGCAGGGTGCACAGCTCAGAGTATCATGATTATCTCCTCAATCTTTCCTGCAAATACAGGTCATAAATATCAGCACAGCATCTCCAACATATCCACCAACTCATGAAGACAGAATAACAGGAAACAGGTCACAGTGCTGTGGTTATAATAGCTGATATTTACCAAGAGTATCTGCAAAGTTTCATAACTGTGCAAATGTGCAAAGGGACTTATCAGCAAAAGACCCTAATACCAGAACAAAGCCAGTGGCCACTCTGAGCAAGAATAAGAAATTAATATTTTGCAGGGTGCTCCTCAAGCTGCCCGGAAAAAAAAAAAGGATGTTATTTTTTTATATGCTCAAGATAAAAGCATTGCACAGATTGAAAGGGAGAAAAACACCCTAATTTTGAGAGAGGCGGATATGTAGTTCTTCAGAAAGCATAGTGTGCATTATAAGAGAGAAGTAGAATAGTTTGATCTGTTCCTTCTCTTCTCTTTTGTCTCCATGTACTCCATGACAATGATGTTCCTGGTTCATCTGTATAAAATGGTACAGGGATCTACCCAATATTTTTATCTAGTCCTTTTCTCTCCCTAACAAACAATCACTGAAATCTGTTTCCAAACAATAACTTGGACTATAGGAGGTGGGAAGTCAAGTCATACATTAGACCCTATTCTGTGTAGCTGGGTAAGACACAGTCTCATCAGGTTTTTCAAAGCCAGGGCAAAAGTGGGATAGATGAACTGCAATTCAGAAGAGCCAGAGAATGCATCATTAGGCTTTGTGGATTAGTTTTTTTTCTGACATCATCTAATAAAGAAGTATAGCTATTTCTCTAAGGTGCTGACCACTTTTATCTCAGTGATAGAACTAGTGTCTGCACTTGCATAAGATTTTGTGAGAGTTTCTAAAAGCCAGGATTTAGTCCAAACTTCCCCCATGGGAAGAAAAGATTAAAACTTCTTCACCTGGGAGCTAAGCTGTCTTTAGTATTTCTACAATATTTACCAGTGTGTTGTGCTACAAAACAAATATTAATCTAAATCCTCATCCCTATAAGGTAACACTTTGTCAGGCTATAAAAGTGAACAGAAGCTCTGGTTCAAACATGTGATTGTGAAGTCAAATGGAAACTGCAGCCAGTGGGTTGCTGAGAGCTCCAAATCTGCATCTTGGCTACAGTTAATATCTTCAATGATATTTCATCTTTTCATCATTACAGTACTGCAATGCCCATGATATTTCACTGTTAAACATGAACAAAGATTTAGGAAAGCACCTTCTCAGAGAATCAGCCTTCAAGTGCTGGGCAAGATAAAATATATGCCTATAGTACAAGTTTACAAAGCTAACTGTGCAGAAAAGAGTCTAACCACAGGTAGTGTTTTGATATGTGTGGAAAATCACAGTCAAACTGACTTGCTAGCAGCAAGAAAACAGAAATAAACCCCAGGTGTATCTGCGGGTATATCCCCAGGTATCTGCAGCCTTTAGTTCTCCAAACCCCTCTTCTGCAGAGTAAAATTTAGTTAAAAAATCTTCCACTGCACTGCTGGGGGGTGGAACATCATGAAACATTCATATGTTCCATCTTTCTTTCCCTAAATGCACCCATGTGTTTCTACCTTACAGTAGCTTTCAGAGCTTTCTCCTATAGGAACACAGTCAGCTAGTTTGGTGGTAAATGTGGATGCTTTTACTCGGGACAGGTGAAGGAAGTGGGATTTTGAATGTCAGCGGTGGATTTGACTACACATTTGCAGACAAGGCAGAATGCCCCTGAGCTGTTCTGTTCTCTTACATCACCTAGCAGTGAGGCAAGAAGTGAGGGCACCCAGGACAAGACCCAACAGGAAGTCTAGGCTGCAGAGTTGATGTATGAGTTGGACATCTGGGGTGTGGATGCCCACGAGTATAATTTCTGATGGTCTACAGACCCCGCTTGATCACTCTCTGTGTCTTCCACACAGAATAAGTCAACATAAGTCTCATGTAGCTCCTGCATTATCTGCTGTGGTTGCCTTGGTTCTCTAAATGTTTCCTAGCACAAGATCCCTATGATAAGACAACTTCTCACTGGAGTCATGAACAAATCTCCTACTTAAGTGTCTGTATGTTAAGACTGAAGGAACTATGACCGTGTACTCTCATCTTATGTCTCTTCTCTTCTCCATTTCCAGATGTTACTCCATCTCCTTCAGCCTACAGGCTGACCTCTAAAGATGATCAGGACTTGGAAATGTGCCTTATCACAGATTACTCCCCTGAAAAGCTTACTCTTCACTTCTCTGACAAGCAGACAGATGCTGTTGTGGAGGTGGCAACATCTGAGAACAAACGGGAAGCAAGCTATCTGTCAACCTACTGGGCCAAGAAAGATGAAATGTTGTGTGCTGTGAATCATACGGGCTTTGGAGAACTGGAGGGCAAGGATCCTGAAAGTGGTAATGGCATTGTTGGATGTGTGTACGGGGCTAGAGCTACTCTGGTTGCTGTGCTATTAATATGAGCCAGGCTTGTTCACATCTCCCAGCCCTGCAAGCAATGCTGAATTACGCTCCCACACTCCAGAGGAATGTTGCTTTGTAGCCTCTGTTTTCTTTTGCTCTCCTCCTTGGTGGAAAGAAGATTAAGGGTCAGTAGGCTGGTACAGTCACAGTAGAGAGATCTTAAAATCACACTGGGGAGTATATAAAGCTTGAAATTCCCTTGTCTGATGGAATAATAAAGTTTCATTGCATCATATTTTAGGCTTGCCCTGAAAACAGCAGAAATGAGTGTTTAAGGGAGGGTTTACTGGACAGAACCTCCAATACAGAGATATCTTTATGAACTTCTAAAGAAGTATATTTCTATTATTAAGTAAATTTATTGCTACTACCTGCAGGTGCCAGCACTGTATGTGTTACAGGAATGTCACTACACTTCAGGGCAGGTACGTAAAGCGTTTTAGGAGTACCGTTTGGCCTGATTAAAAGAACTGGCTTCCCATATTTTTGCTGATGTTCCCTGTTTGCATAGTTCCTCTTGGAGAAAAAAGCTTCGACTGAAAATTTCCAACGTGGCCCCACAGGTTTTAAACATCAAGGCTGGAAGTCACTGGGCTAATGCAGTCTTCCAGATCTGAGCTGGCAATTTTATGTGATCACTGTAGCCAGTGCCTACACGCTACGACAACCAAACACACATAGTGATTTAAGGCACTGATATGAGTCAGCCTTACTGGATGTATGTCTGCATTTCAGACTTGAAAAGAGTTGGGTTTATTTTTGAGTGCACAAACACCTAATGAACCAAGAGATAAGCAGGTGGTTTCTGCAGCGTGTGCTCAGAAGCAGGACCGCACTGGAGATGCAACGCAGCTGAGCAAGCTTTGCTCCAGCTCATGACTGTAGAGGACACTCAGCAGTGCTGGAGCCCAAGCAGTTGCTGCTCCTGCTAGTTCAAAGCGCTGAGCCTGACACTGCTCTCGCCCTGTCTGCAGAGTAGCTGTAGCAAACATGCTGCCTTGCTGAAAAGAAACCAGTTAGCCAAATGTTTCCAAAACACCGCATCAGAAAAATACTCAACAGTTAACTTGGCTGATTTGATGAGTCATTTCAGAGAGAGATTTTCAAAGATAAACATAAAATGACTTTCTGATGACAGGTCCCTGCTTCCCCAATGTAAATCAATGTATTTACAAATCAAAATGGGTTTGTAATTTGAATTTAATGGAAAATCCAAATAGACATTGTACTCTTTGAATTAAATTTAACTTATCCCCCTGCCCATCTTAGATTTTAAGGAGAGGATGGAGGGATGGCTCCAGCCTTCTGGGTTCATAATACACTGTATTTAAAAACAGCTAGGTGGGTTGGCAGACTTGTACATTGGATAATTAAGTAGCTATTGAATGAAAACCTGTCCCTTGAAACACCAACTGGAAGAAATGAAAGTCTCTGTGAGACGGTCCTGCTCCCTGTCTCATCAGCTGTCCTTCCAGCTGACTCAACCACCTGAAGTGGAACAGCTTCATTAAGAAGTGCTTTTAATTCTGACTGGAAGGCAAGACGTCTCAGTGCTTTTGCAACTTTCACTCTCTGTTACTTTTACAGATGAGAACCTGAACATGCTGTCTGTATCACAGCTGGGCCTGAAAATCATTTTAATGAAAGGAATAATTTTTAATGTGCTGATGACAATGCTTGTGTGGAAAAAAAAGTGAGTATATATGGGGGTGGTAAGGCCTCTGACAGAAAAGATCTGGATCAGATCATTAGCTCTGAATGTTCCTTCTCTCTGTAGTAGCTGCTTATGTGGTCCAGCCGTAAGCCTTTTGGCTGCCAACAGGAAAATCCCTCCACTCCTCTGGCCATATCATTGTCTTTGTCCCGCCCTCAAGTCTATTCGCTTTTTCTATCCATGAGCAAATTTAATTTTTTTCTTCTTCCTGGACACTTCTCCCTTCTATTTCTATATCCACCCCATTACCCACCAGATTCATCCCATGACCAGTGTCCAGCTGTGAAAGTTTGATACTTGCTGACTTTAACCCCCTCAGACCTAACATACTACCTTTAGACCAGTGTCTCTTTCTCCTCTTTCTATTGCCTGGACACTTCAGGTCTACAGTTATGTTGCTGTGACTGTATCGCAAATAATAATTTAACTTACCCTTATTTTTGTTACAGGAATGAAAGCAACCAAATGGTGCAGTTCTGAAGTACCAACAGCATCTGCTGAGGACTTTAGCAGAGCATCATGTGCCGGAGGGAACACGGGCGTTCCTGTTGCAAGGGCTGCCACTGGCTGTTTCTGTGTATCACACCAGCCATTATAGTCTAAATTGCTTTATTTGCATTGTTATAAAGCTACTTAAAAATAAGCTTAATATTTTCAGCATTCTGCTTCCCCAGATGCCTGGTTCATTTTGCATGACAGTGTCTCTTTTTGCATGAAGCACAGTTTGATGTAACTATAAATGGCCAAACATCATTATTGCATATGTTAAAATGTAAGCAATAAAACATTATCTGCTTGGGATGGTGTTATTTGTTGAAAACTGGAAGCTAAATATCACTTGAATGTATATTTTGCATATTTTGATAGCTAACATGTATGGACATCCTAGAGGGCACCCCCACAGACACCATTTTCTTGCAAATGAAATATTCTGAAAAGGAAACTTGTTCAGGGTGTTATGCACCATGTCCTGCCACCTTTTCCTAGATGAGAGGAAGGTATTTTTGTTTCCCCCTAAATGATCAGAGAATCATAGAACTGTCAGGGTTGGAAGGGACCTTAAAGATCATCCAGTTCCAACCCCCCTGCCATGGGCAGGGACACCTCCCACTAGAGCAGGTTGCTCAGAGCCCCATCCAGCCTGGGCTTAAACACTTCCAAGGATGGGGCTTCCACCACCTCTCTGGGCAACCTGTGCCAGTGTCTGACCACCCTCCTGGGGAAGAAATTCTTCCTAATGTCCAACCTGAATCGACCTATCTCTAGTTTTAATCCATTCCCTCCAGTCCTATCTCTGCCCGACAGCCTAAAAAGTCCCTCCCTAGATTTCTTGTAGCCCCCTTCAGATACTGGAAGGCTACAATAAGGTCTCCCTGGAGATTTCTCTTCTCCAGCCTGAACAACCCCAACTCTCTCAGTCTGTCCTCATAGGAGAGGTGCCCCAGCCCTCTGATCATCCTTGTGGCCCTTCTCTGGACACGTTCTAGCACATCCATATCCTTCCTGTGACAGGGGCTCCAGAACTGGATGCAGTACTCCAGGTGAGGTCTCACCAGAGTGGAGTAGAGGGGGAGAATCCCCTCCCTTGACCTGCTGGCCACGCTTCTCTTGATGCAGACCAGGACACGATTGCCCCTCTGGGCTGCAAAACAAACTGATGGCTCATACTGAGCTTCTCATCCACCAGCACTCCCAAGTCCTTTTCTTCCTGGCTGCTCTCAAGCCAGTCACTGCCCAGCCTATATTGGTGCTTGGGATTGCTCCGACCCAGATGGAGGACCTTGCATTTGGCCTTGTTGAATTTCATGAGGTTGGCATGGGCCCACCTCTCCAGCCTGTCCAGGTCGCTCTGGATGGATCCCTTCCCTCCAGCATGTCAGCCACCCCACAGAGCTTGGTGTCATTGGCAGACTTGCTGAGGGTGCACTCAATGCCACTGTCCATGTCACTGACAAAGATGTTAAACAAGACTGGTCCCAGTACTGATCCTTGAGGGACTCCGCTTGTCACTGGTCTCCACTTGGATACCCACCCATTGACAACCACTCTTTGGGAGTGCCCATCAAGCCAGTTCTTTATCCACTGGATTGTCCATCCATCAAATCCATATTTCACCAGCTTGCAGACCAGAATGTCATGCAGGAGAGTGTCAAAGGCTTTGCTCAGGTCCAGGTAAATGACGTCGGTTGCTCTTCTTCATGAATGATATGCTGCTAGGTTTCCCAGTAGTCCTGAATTCAGTGAAATTCGCACTTCATTATTACAAAACAAAGGAATGTTTTTTAGTCTTTTTAAAATTCTATCTGGCCTTAACATTTTCTGAATTTAAACCAGCTTAAGATTTAGCTTTGCATTTAATAACAATACGAACTACTTTCACTCTTTTTGTTTAATTCTAACAATCTTGGATTCCCCAATTTCTTTTTGTAATCATATCATAAAACTATGTGGAAATATTCACCTGTCCATTGGCACACTCCTTGGAACCAGCCCCTGCGCATGGAATCCACACACTGCTGGTTCCTGGGTTGTGCTGGCAACCACCCTGAGGTCTTGGCGTTTCTTTAGGCTGTTATTAAACAACTCTTATCAAAAATAAGAATTTTGTTTGTCTTTTGTATCTGTAGTTTGAGGAACTTGTTTAACCTTTCAGATGAGCTTTGGGAGTGAACCTGGCCTTTGGGGTGAAGGAGGGAAGGGGTGAATGGGGTGGCTAGAGTCTCTTCAGCCTGACTTGGCCACCAGGTACTGTTTGCCATCGCTGCCTGGATCCACCATGGAGGGAAGGGGAGAAGAGCTACAAAGTCCCTTTCCAGGACATCCTTGCTGAGTCTGGCTGAGAACATGAGTGTGGCTGGCTCAGAGGGAGTGGAATGGAAGAGAGCACCTCTCCTGCAAGAGCTGACTCTACTACATGAAGGCAATGGTGAAATATGGCTTGCGCAGGGGGAGAGGACTAGTAAGCACTCCAGGTTCTTGGAGGCAGATGTCTACAGCTATGGGGAACACAGGAGCTGGGCATTTCCTGCCTATAAATGTCCTCCACTCCCAAGAGTCATTGGAGAACAAGGTGCCTACTTTGCATTGCTAACACAAATCGACCCTCCTGCATCTCCAGGTTCAGCCTGTCACTGGCAAAACTGGAAAGGAGATTTTTCTCCTTTTGTGGCATTGATTTCTCTGTCTTCCTCTGAAGCACCAGAGATTCCCCCAGAGGAAGGAATGAGACAGGTGCTCTGAAAGAAACTCACCCTCCCTGAAAAGCTTGAACCTTGCTTGTTTCTCACACCACTACCACCCAAACCAAGTGGCAGGGGAAGCCTCGACAGACTGCTGGGGGCAATTCCCCCTCACAGGTCTTTCTCACCCTGCTGGAGTCACAGCCCTTGCAAGGAACTCTGATTTTTGGAAAGGCTCATGCTTGAAATGCTTTTAGCCAAAAGCCCTGGTACTTCCTGTGGGAGAGAGTCCCCATGTGAGGGCCAAGCCAGCAGCCCTGCCACAGGAGCTGACTCCACAGTGCTGAGCAGTAAGTGCTGAGCCTGGTCTCCTGCCATGGTGCTGCCACCTGACCATTTAACAGGTGGCCTGTCTCAAGGTGACAGTTACTGATCCCTCCTGCCAAGGAACGACATCAAACTTTCCAGGTCTATTACCCTGATTATTTTATAGCACAGATGTTCAGGGACTCATTCTCTTGTCTCTCCCTTGACATGACAGTCACTCTCATTTCTCTCCAGCTGTAGAAAGCCCATGGCTCTTTAAAGGCCGGAATCCAGGCAGCTCTTGAACCTACATTTTGCTAAAGATGAGGTCTGCTGCTCACAAGGGGAGACCTTGATGAACCTGCCTGAACCATATCTGAATTAAAAACAATTGCACTTCACACATTTCCAACTGATTAACCAAATTCCAGAAACCTTCAGGGATGTGGGAGAAATGTTTCCATGCTCATTTACCTTTAGCATCGCTTTTTAGTATTAATATCCATCTTAATTTTTTGTGGTGTACTTCAAACTCCATCCTAGCTGTGTGGTCAAGGAGGCAGGACAGTGTGTTCCCTCTGTTTCTGCATCTCAGTCTTTTCTTTCCCAGGTTAAACGACCCCAGTGATAAGATTTGCCAAGTAAGGAGACCATACAGTTAAATGTTTTGACTGAAGTGACTCTTAGCATGTGAGCTGCAAAACACTGAATTTGTAGGTCTTGTTGAAAGATACTTTCTGATATTAGGCTTTTGATCTCCCACCAGCACCACCACAATGTGCACCCCCCCTCAACACTTTGTGTTTTCTTGTTTATTTAGAGAAAGAAAAACCGCAGTGCAAAGCAAAAGCAGGAAATAACACCCGAGGAGAGGATGTGGAAGGGGTCTCATGGACCAGATGAGACAGGAAGAGGACACACCACCAGTTCCATGATGTCACAATCGAGATGTGGGTCACCTTTTGATGCTCCTCTACGCTCTACCACAGAAACCGCTTCCTCTGGAAAGTGGAGAGCAAAACAGGGGGTTGGGGGAGCAGGGTTGGTGTGACACGTTGCAGGGAGTAGAAGAGCGTGGAAAAGAACAGCAGACGTTAGGCCACAAGCCCAAGCTGAATGAGGTTAAGGCACCCTCCCTTCCTGCCCCCTCACCGCAGCCTGCTCTTGGGTCTGGGGGAGTTGTTTTGGGTACAGCAGGAAGGACTTAGCTATGTATAGACAGGGGAAAGAAGGGGACAAAACACATTATAATGTGCAGTGGGTGGCAAAGAGAAATCTGAGAAGTGTGTAAGGTTTCTGAATTTGCTGATAGGCCTCTGCATCCTGTTACACAGACAGTGACTTCAAGCAGAAAAGCCCTTTCACTTCTCCTGACCCAAATGAGAAGGAAGATGGGACAAGCCAGAGAGTCCTTGCACATCGCCAGGGAAGGAGATGCTGCCATGGTCCACCTCTAGCACCCTCTCCTCTCTGCCCCCCAATTCCCACCTATGGGTAAGAGAAGAATTTGCATCTTTTCTTGATGGTTTCTTGGAGAAAACACCGTGCCCAACGTTTCTAATCTCTCATTAAACATGGCCCTGTACACAAAACAGTCTCTTGCCCTCTTCTGCAGTGAGAACAGGGACCCAAGCAGTGTCTTGATAAGGAGCAAAGCTTGAAGACATCCACAGACTTGTTGAAGCTTATTCAGATGGGGAGTAGCTCTAATAGGACCTGAGTTCTAGAGCTGAATTTATGGCAACTGGAGGCATTGCGACCTGGTAAAAATTGGGAAAGAAAAGGAACCCCACGGTTCTTCCTTTCCCACAGGCTCGCCTGCCGTTCTTAGAAGTGGCCAGGGGAGGGTCCCGGCCTGGAGGTCTCTCTCAAGCCAAACCGCGAGGAGACCAAGTCCCACAGACCCAGCGGGAGGCACTCGCAGCTTGCAAACGGCAGCAGCTGTAGCGGCAAAGGGGACCCTGAGCTGTTCCTCCTCCTGTGAAGATGCTGGCCCTGTCTGCCACGGGCCTGGCTCCGAAAGGGCCCTTCTTATGGGACTGAACAGCTCGGTGCCCCATTTACAGTCCCCGCGTGTCGGCCACCTATACCCCACCAGTACAGAGCTGGTACCATTTTAAACAAACCCAGCTCAATGCCTGGGGCTGGAGGACAGGGTGGGTGTCAAAACCGGCAGGAACCTTCCGCTCCTACCAGGCCCAAACAACCTCCTTCGAGGCAGTAAAAGCCCTGCTCCTGCATACCTCACTCTCCAGGGCCCAAATTAGTTAAGATTTTGGATCCCCAGGTTTCCCACTTTTATGGGTTTAACAGCTGCAGCACAGCTGGAAATGCTGAAGGGGAAAAGGTGGCAAAGAGGAGCCATAGTCCAGTGCTGGGGGTGAAGCTATCAGACCCCAGGTCTCATCTCCTGAGGGCCAGCAGACAAGAATTTGTCATACACCTCAAGGAACATTTTACTCATCCAGTGTTCCACCTGCAGAGCAGAATAGACAAGCATGAAGCAGGATCAGTACAAGGATGGAGCCTCATGCTCAGGTCACCCAGGTAAATTCCACAGCCAAAGGTGTGGAGTGGCTTGCTGGGGCTCAATACCTTGCCCTGTGCCCAGAACCAGATCGCTCCAGGGCTCTCCTTTTTCATCAGGACAGAGAAGCTCTTGGCCCCAATGCAGGAGCTACCTTGGGTTTGAGAAGGCAGCGGCCAAAGGCGAAACCCATTGAGTTTGAGCCCTTCACAATGCTTTAGAGGGGGAAGGACTTTCAGTGAGATTATGTCTGAGGGGTGACCTTCTCCAGGGACTCAGCTCAAGTGCAGCTCTGTTCAGAGAAGGCCCTGACAACACCCTTGGGTTGTCAGCACAGCAGACTGGAGAAAAGCCAACGCTGTAACTGGCCAGGCCCTAATGAACCTGTAGGTCAAGCTGGGACATCCATCTGTGCCTTTGAGGGATATGGAAAGGCCTGTGGGAAGATGGGCACACCTGGGGATGTGCTGGAGGACATCCTGCGCTTCCTTCCGTTCATGACCCCTAACCACAGCCTAACCCCAATTTTCCACAGCTTTGAAGCCTGGGGGTATGTTGACAATGTACTTTCCATAAGATAAACGGGCAGGAAACAGGGAGATGAAAAGGGTGTATGACAGCAGAGTTTCCATGACGACTGCATTTCTGATTCCTTCAGAAACTGGGGCACAGAAAAAAGCCTGTTAGGTAGAAAGGGAGGGAGGGGTGTAAAAAACAGGGAGTTGCTCCTGAGAGGAAGCTTGGGTGTCAGAAGAGCCTCTTTATTTGTCACCAACAGGGAAGAGACTGCAGTGTTATAAAGGGTTTTATTGACGGAAAGGGTTACAGGAAATGTGATAGGGCAGTGGACTCCCCATTGAGCAGTCTGTGGGGGAAAATCTTGAGCCCTGAATCCCCTTCCTCCACCAAGGAGGCAGGCAAGAGTCTGCTGGGGAACAGCACTTCCCAACACCAGGCTCTGGCATCAGAACTCGAGAGCAATTCAAAGCCTGCAAAGAGAGAAAGGCAACATGAGCAACGTGTCTGCAAAGGGAGAGGAAATACCCCACACGCCCCAACAATCTTGTGGCCCCTCACAACAGTCAAAACAAGGCACGTCCTCCACCTTCCAGCACCAATCTCACCCTGTCCCAAACTCCCTCCTCTCATCTGCTGAGAAACTCCAGACGGGGACACCAGCCATATCATGACCTCCGAGGAGGAGAACCCTCAGAAACAGAGCCCAGGAGTTCCATCTCCTAAAGCCCCTCTAGCAAAGAAGAATTGGAGTATTTCTCGCATAAGGGAGAAGTGTGGGTAGGTTTCTGTAACACTCCTGGTTAAACTGCCTTTTAAATGATAAAAGTCAAAAAATACACACATGACACCAGAAAGCCATAAATCCTAATGCTGTATCAACCTAGAGGACAACAGCGTAACTGTACTTGTCCAAGATGAAGCTGGGAGTTACGAATCCCGGATTCCCTGTCTTTCTAGGTCTTTCTCAACCCTACAAAAGCACTGAAGTCATGTGAGCTGTGGTTGCCCTCACAGCTGTGTGTGACCCCACAGATCAGTACCTCAGTCTCTTCTAAAGCTCAGCCAACAAAATTGATGACGACGAGATGAAGGATGGTGTTGGCAAAGAGGAAATCGGCAAATGCCCGCTCTGGTGAAATGCCCTGGAACTCGCTTTTGTTCTGGGGGTTGATCTGGATCCGGAGGCAAACTGCATGGCAAAGAAAGAATGAGAGATCAGCGATCACAGCAGGAAGTCATGGTGGGAAGCACAATCTTCCCAGGGCAGTCCACCACAGTCTGGATTCCTGTTCCAGCAGGACACTGGCAGAGGATTTGCACAGGGCTTTTATGCAGTCAGCTTTCCCACAGCACTATGTTTTCAGGAGTGGCCAAGTGAGTCAAGAAGAGAACAGGCTCATACCGGGATGAGATTCGCATGGAAACGGGAATATTTCTATGACCTCCACTGGAAGCGTTGGGGAGGGCTGCATAAGAACAAGGTGGTTTTGGATGGTATTATGAGAGAGTAACACCCTGAAGCAGTCATTGCTAGTTTGGGTTTCACCATGGGATGACTGCTAAAGGACACCAGTATCAGAGTAAAAGGGAGGGCTCCTTGACTGCCAGGGAGAAGCAAGGACACGATGGGTCTGGTAAGGAGCTGGGCTCTGGCGTGTAAGGGCTTGACCCCCACAGGCTCACAGCAGCTGAGGGGCATCCTGCTGCTGGGGAGGCTTCTGGGAGCAGAACTGGTGCTATGGGGGCAGGGAGGGGGAGCTGCAGGTTGCTATGGGGAGCCGCTAAGGTGGGTTTGAGGGCTGCTGTGGGGACACGCCTGTGGCTGCCACGGGAACCCTGCGGTTACCGTGTGAAATCTGGGGACTTCTACAGCAATTCTCTGATGTCCGTTGCTGGGGGTTCCGCGGCCCCCGGCAGCTAGGGGAGGCTCAGGCTTTGCTGCGGACAGTGCGCGGTTGCGGAGGGGATTCCGGGGAAAAGCGCGCGGGGCCGGGGCCGGGGCCGGGGCCGGGGCACTGACCGCCGAGGATAAAGCTGCCGACGGCGGAGATGAAGCCGCTGAGGAAGGAGTTGAAGGGGAAGGTGCCGACGCCAAGGCAGTAGCCGAACTGGAGCGCCCCGGTGAGCAGCACGTAGAGCAGGTAGGCGTCCAGCACCTTGAGGCGGCTCGGCGTGCCGCTGCCGTACTCCGCCAGGAAGCGCCGCACCACCGAGCCCACCGAGCCCGCGGCCCCCGCGCCGGGACCCGACGCGCCCGACATGGTCCCGCCGGCTGAGGTGGCCGGAAGCGCCCCGAGCGAGCGCTTCCGGGGCACGGCGGGGCAACGCCCGCGCGCGCCGGGCCCGCCGCCGGCTCAGCGAGGGCCGCGCAGGCGCAACTCCCGGGCCCGCGAAAGGGCGGAACCGCCGGCGGCGCCCGACGCCGTGAGCGCGCGCCTGCGCGCGTCACCGGGGGGAGGCGGGACCGGGCCTGAGCTGGCGCATGCGCTAAAGGCTTTGTTCCGTAAGAGCCAAGGAGAGCTAAGCGGCGGCTGTTGCTAGGCAGATTAGAGAGCGGCTCCTTCCAGGAGCCA